>UZAN01060722.1:0-10449 GCA_900618425.1 Echinostoma caproni
GTGTCTCCTACCAACCAGTCACGGAGTCTTTTGGACCCCAACCTGGAAGGCGCGAGACACATACTTCACCTAATTGCTTAATGCATTTCTTCATGCCTCGTTTCCACATCATCTGTTGACATCCACGTGTTTTCTTCCAACCTGTAGCCGCAACTGCAAATATGGCGCGGTGCCGTAGACGATGGCTAGGTAACCGCAATACGTGTCCTAAGAAACCAAGTTAGGCACCAAGGGCCACTCCCCGTAAAATCAAACGATCAATAAGCCAAACCAGGATGATAGTAACCAATGCCTAAAAACCCTGGCGAAATGGCTTATGGCATGTCAAGACAGCTACTCCATAGTGGACGTATGAGATCTGTTACCCGATCCAACGGTTATCAAATGGTGCTGTCTGAATGGCAGGAATAAATAGATACTCGGATTGCTTGTATGTGAAAATTTTGGGTTATGCTTGGCACGTCGCTTGCACCAAACTCTCGTCTAACTTCGTTATTCTCTTCGAATGTGGCTTATTCCCTCCAAGGAGCTGTGTGTAGTGAAGAAAAAAGGGTTAATCATTCGATAGTCTTACATATTGTATTTCGGTTTATGCTTCGACTGATTATAGCGCAGGGGTTTTGATCACTGTCAACGGCATGCTTTAGACCTTATGGTCACTCGCCACCTAACGTTGATGGTAAACAGCTCTGCTGTTGTCCGGTTAAATATCACGCCTAACCTAGCGGTGCCTTTTATGGTTAGTTACTCCAAGTCTCCGTGCTTAGATTACCGATTTTCATCATTAAACAGCAGGTTTTTGCGACTAAGGGGTCTACTCCATCTGCTGTTCATCGCACAAATATGTGCAATGAAAAAACTGTTCTCGCTTGCAGCTTTTATTAGATATCGTCATTGCCAAACAATATTCAGTGAATTCCCGTAATTATTCAGAAAGTTCTTTTATCATTATTATTTTATTATTATGCACCTGAAAAAGTAAAATCAATAATGTTCTCCAATCTATTCGCACTCTACTACTTTCAGGGTACCAAATGTATCTCCAAACAAAAATGTCCGTTGATGGTCTGGTGGGACCTACTGGAATCGATGAACTGTACTGTGTCTACGGAACCGGATTGGCCACAACCTATCAGATGGTCTACCTACCCCCGACATTTTATCGCAGTCCTTTTCCCGACCAGTCTCCGACCTTGATCACCGGGGACGGAGACGGGACAGTGCACACACGGAGCTTGCAGTTGTGTCGCTATTGGCCTGGCGCACGGTCTTTTGAATGGCCGGGTGCAGAGCATTTACGGATCGTGGGCGACTCACGTTTGATCGATCTGTTGAGCAAAGTTTCCGGGTGTTCTCATCACTAATTCCGTTCTCGTTCAGTCGTTGTTGGATCGCTGTGACGTGTACAGGTTTTGTCGGATGAATGCCTGAAATCGAAAAACAACAACAACCGGAATCTGCTCACGTAACCTGATGAATACTGATTATGATGTACTCCTTATTTTATTTCTTACTTTGAATCAACTGTGACCCCATGTCTACGCACAGATACACACACCCACGGACAATTATTTTCATCGACCGGATAAGCTGAACTATTGTGTGTGGAAATCATCTATTGTACATACCCCACAACTGACTATTTTTATACACCCATCTACTCTTCCCCCTTTCTACTTCATTCATCCTTCCTTTGTCTGATTGTTCCAAGTGTCTGAAAATTGACTGCTGTAAATGATTCGTTGCACACTTCGAGCATTGATTTCTTCGCTTTTTGCTCGCCAAACAGATCGGAATCCTGTTAGTTGAATTTGTTTTGATTTCTCTCTTTTTTATCGGTCTTTTGCCTCGTTTGCTGATCCGATAGTTCATTTTCAGTATGTATCCGGTAGCGATGCACACTCCTGCATGCATAGAAATCACTCCATCATTGTAAAATATACCATCCATTTTGTTAAATTGTTTCGATAAAGAATAGACATTCATCTCACTTTCTTTTGATTCTCCGATCAAAGGTCAGAGAGTAGAGACCGGTGGTCATCGTGTGAATTTGTCATCCTACAATGAAGAGCTCGTGAAGAGGTTCGTATGCACAGTCGGACTGTGTAATTAATGTTTTTAATCATAGTGATTCGCTTTCACTGTTCCCCTTTCCCCTGAGGTCCCCCAATGCGAATCCAATTTTGTCCACTAGTACTCACATTTTTTCTATACTTTGTGAGCTTGGCAATGATCCGAACTTGGTCGAACAAAATGAATGTCCCTTTGGGTGATTTCACTATGAATGGTTATGTGGACCAGATAGTCAAGTGGAAAAAATAGTCTGCAATTTTGGTTCTAGGATTTCAAGGCACGAACCGCATGCAATCCCAGTTAGAACGAGACTGTCGAACCAAACAACTGCGATGCTATTTAGCATCAAGTTGTCTGGCGGAAACCAAGACTGTTTTAAATTTGGGTGATTGCCGTCCATGAGAACAACACTTCGAAACAATAGACGAGATGCTGACAACACACATGATTGGGTTTCGATGTGTCATAACCTTTAAAACTAATGCCGAGATAAGCGATCGTATATATACTCAAAGGTGGTTCGTGTTATACCGTGTATACAAATAGTCAAATCAGCAGCTATCCGATGGGTAGTGTGCATGCGTTCAACTTGTGATGAGGACCCAGTGTCGTGATCCTCATTTGGGTCGGCTGATGAGACAGCAAGGTGGAAAAGTTGTTCAGTTCCCCTTAACCTTTCGGTTTATGTCTCCTTGGTTCGATTCGTTCGCTCTGCTGACGATTTCCCCTAGATAGTTGAAACGACTATTCGGTGCTTCGAATGTTGTTGATTAGCTTTTATCATATAACAACTTCGATTAAAAATAGAATAAACATTTATCAGATCATGATGAAAGCCAGAACTATTTTGTTTTATATTACTTGCCAATAAAAGATTAGATCAAGTAGAAGCAGAGATCGTTGGAGCGAAGGGCTTGTCGCCACAAACTACGAATATTCACCCAAGTTGTTCACATCTCGTTTATTCAATGCAATTTCAATACTGTGTGTTACAGTTTTGGTTGAGTGGCATCGTTTCTATTGCAGAAAGATGTGTTTGAACGGGTTCACGAACTATTAGTTCCGCTGTTCTTGGTTGTATATATATATATATATATTTCATACAATGAGTAACATATGAATGATTGGAAAAAATTTCCCCGGAAGGACACGACCAACTTCTAATCCACCTACAAAACATCGAATCATAGTATTCATTCACCAATGGACTAGTCATGAAAGAGCTGTCCAAACAAACTTACCCGGTATTACAAATCAGGTTATTGCGACACGATATATATGTATATATATATATTAATGTCGTGGATAGTAGACGGATACCTGTTGTTCACGTACGGAAACCGACAACTTAGTCCCCGGACATGGAGTCTCAAACCAGACGACGACCCCCTAAGTTAGCTACAGTATTGAGCACCATGACACGAAAGTTGCCTAACACTAAAAGTATCGTTGATACTGTTAGGATGCGTAGCTTTTTATTTCGATCTTTTTACCGACTGCTGTTCTGGCATCGATTTGCTCCCAGTGGTAGACTGCCTGATCTCGGGTATTCGAACGACATTGTGCTGCTAAGTGAAGATCCAGGTAAGTTGCAATCCTTTCTAGATAACTTGAACGCCAGAGTAGCCATATTCGGTATGCGTTTTGCACCTTCCAAGTGTAAAATGTTAATACAAGACTGGTCCAGCACCGAGCCTCACTCTAACTGGGGAAGTAATAGAGCAGGTGGGCAGCTACATCTCACCTGATGGACGCATCACGAATGAAGTGTCAGCTCGCATGCAGAAGGCTCGTTTGGCATTTGCCAACTTGAGACATCTGTGGTGCCATCGCGACATCCGGCTGTCTGTGAAGGGTCGAGTGTATGTTGCGACATTTTGGCCAGTCCTGCTATAGGGTGCAGAAACTTGGCCATTAAGAAAACAGGATAAAGACAGACTGTCGGTGTTTGAACACCACTGTCTGTGTCGTATTGCACTAGTCTGGCGGGGCAGCAAGCAGAGTTTTAAATAACTGCGATTGCCCGCTGGAGCACGTGGTCCACCTCCGTTGGTTGGGGCTTATGTTACGCATGTCATCAAATAGGTTGCCACGGCGAGCAGGTAGTTGGTGGAAAAAGGTCAAGCTAAGACCTGACACGAGGGTACGAAAACCCTAACCAGAGGACTGGTTCACGGTTCCCGTTAGGCTCCCTGGATGAAGACCTGGGGCTGATCGTAACCGGTGGTTAGAGACACAGTGATATGGCTGAGTGTCGTAAATGGTGGCGTTCGTGCATCTTTTCAATTTCATTGCAACCTTGGTCCACTGAAATTCTCCATTTTCTTTTCGGCTCTACCTTCAGCTTTCCTGTCTTTCTCCTTCTGCTTCATCCAAATGGGCATGCGAAAGTGCGTGATTGATGATTGTATAAACTGAAACTGAAGTGACTTTTGTGGGTGACATCGAAATGTATATGAACACTCTATATGCGTGGTCTAGCATTCTCTGGTCATTTCGACGCACTAAATTGGTACATTTATGCATGTGTATCTAGTCGCGCATACAGATTTAGTAACCGAGTATCACCTTGAACCTTCACGTACGCCCACACACACACACACACACACATGATATATCATGATGAACGATCTGCAAGTGTTTTTAACTCTTCAACTTAGTATAGTCACACGAAACAAAACATCCACAGTGCATTAGTTGCATAATGCCGATGCGGGTAAAAATATATGGCGATTTCCTTTTCGATTTTGACCAATGTTAGACGAACCAACATATCATCATCGTTGTCCGCCTGGTTAATTTTCAATCGTGTGTTGTGATTATTTTCAACCGCAGATCGCAGAAATCTCATTTGTGACCATATTATCAATCTTTGGTCACATGGTCTTTTCAGCTAGACTGTCTATAATTGATATCATGGTTGTGCGTGGTCAGTCATTGTTTATAATTTCATTTCGGACATCTATCTCCTCTCTTGATTCACCGCTCTCCAAACTTTATCTTTATGGGTTCACATTACTAGCGTAACGCTTTATTGATTACATTGTTATTAGTTGGCCGAAATAATGAAATTTCTAGTGCTAGTTACAACATATGTATTTGGAATGGAAACAACTGGGACCAGTTTGTATGCATCTTCAAGACTGCATAAGCTGTGTGTAATCTGGTACTGCTCCCAGCTTTCTGTTTCTCTACTTTACTTCGAACTGGCAACCAAAAAAAAACAGTAACAGAAGTTGCAATGAGAAATCGTAGATAATGGTTGTTTGGACTTATTTACACCTTTACCCATCAAGCTTTGGCCACAGCCTGCAGTCCTTTAGCCTTGACCCGTTATCTTTTAGCCAAAACCTGCAATGCTTTAGTCTCAACGCAAAAACCTTGGTCAGGGAACGACCGGAGTACCGTAAGTGCGAACCACCGTGGCTAATCACACTAGAGTTCCAATGACATGTTTTCACACTACTCAGTACCCCTCTAGAAGGATGGGAAGGAAATGCTCTCGCAAGATCTGATTACACGCAAATGATACTCAGTCAAACACAATTCAGCGGTGAAGTTTGGGTACAACGTTCAAGTTGACCTCACATTCAATCTGTATGGGAATCACGACCAAAATATGTCAGGAACAGTCACCTACTCTTTCGCATACCAAAATTCATTTCTGAATCCTCACAGCTGAACTGCAACAGACAGGAAGCGTTCTTCATACTATTGTGTAAAAACAGATAAGTAGAGGCGCGTTGAAGAAATGACGGATGCGTCGCAATCATGCATACAAATACGTACCTACAGCCAATTACTTTGTTCCAATCGCGAATCTGTTCTGCTGCCTGCCGTATTGCTTACCTAACCTTTTTAACAAACACATCAACTGCGTTCTGTTTCGTTCAGTTCTGTGGGCTGAGCCAGGAATGGGCGAGGTACATTCAACGTGTAACTGGTTTTGGTTGCTAAGCTATTCATGACAGCCCGTCCATTCACCCATGTTCACCTCAAGAACTCCAACCTCTGTCACTGAACACATATTTTCATTCAAATAGGCCCATAATTCTCGTACATCGGTCGGATTGCACCGTAAACCCAAAACTTGTCCCTGGTCGTAGTTAGTGTGGTCAGCTTTCATGATTGTGCTATCGTCAATGTTAGAGCGAACAAACGTACTTTAGCTGTAGTGAGCACGAAACAGTGCATCACCCTTCATGCTTATCGAGTGGCGTTCGACTTGGCTTGGCTTCACCGACCCACCGATTCGACGTCTGTCACAGAGCTCGATAAGATGCACGACTGAAGTCTGCCTCAGAGTGTCAGATCCGAACGACGTTCGGAGTGTATCGAAAAATCAATGCACCATGTGATATATTTTCTATAAGTTGTAATTTTGAAAACACAGCGATATCGGTACAGGTGAAAATAAGCCGACGTTTCGGTTACCGTGGCTCTGCCTCATTTCAACACAAAAAGACAGGTGGTCAATCCGGGGGTAGAAAAAATGTGTGATCAATTAACCAATGAGGTGCCCTGAAAGGAAGCGGATCCAACCACAGCGATTCTTTCTCCATTCCAAGTTATGATTTCTCTATTCAAAATGACGGTTTAGCAAATAAAAATTATAGTTTCTCAAATCTAACTTAAAATGGAATAGATTGGCTTGGTAGGTTAGTAAGTGANCGTTGGTACGTCCATACATACACTAGTGTGATGTGGCCATAATGCACTTTGCCTGTCCGTCACAACACAGACAACTGTGTGCACAGCGTTTCCGATTCGCTGACTGATTAGGTGGATTTAGACCGTTCGTTTTCACTCAGACTGTACACTGTTGTGTATGCACTAAATATAAATAAACACTTGAGGTNGTTTGGACCATCTGTAAAACATTCCCATTCGCAGTTGGGTCGCTCTTCATTCAGTTGGCGTGCTTTTGTTGTACTCGTTTTAAATTAGAGACAACGAGGCTTTAGCCGAAAGAATAACATGACCTTGACCAGCCGGACCGCGTAAGGGAAGACGAGAAATTAGAATAGCTCAATCCCTCAACATTTGATCGATATTGACTACAGGGCAAACGACGTTGACAGCACATCTAAACCTTACCAACGAAGTAATTAATGTAAGACAGTTCGCATAACTTCGAGATTCACAGGCAGTTCGGATAATCATGAAAATGGAGTTGTGTAAAGTAATTTTACCAGGTTCGAGCAATAATGCTGTTAATTAATTTTACTCGGTTAGCTCCTGATGCAGAAGAAGTTGATTTCTTGAGTTCCGTTCGTAGAGCTTTGTGTGCTGATGTGATACGGAATTCTATGCTCAGCAATGCTAGGAACTGGTTTACTGCTCGACAAGCCAGTCCGGAGTGAAAGATAAACTGATAGTACCTCATCCGGTCTTCTTGTCTGAGGTTGCCTCCCTAGCTCTTGCGCACCCAGGTACGTTCAACAAAGCAGCGGGGGGTATTGTTTCAAACCAGCCGGTAACCTATTGTGTATAGTTGATTCGCCTCGCCAGGAAAACCATGTCAGGTGGTGAGAAGAGCACGACAGCAGCAGTGACCTTTTTATTGACCCGTCGTGAGTACTGCTTCGCATTACGATCTACAAACTTATGTGGTGCCTTATTGCTGAGGACACTAACCAAGCAAAACTCCCGCGTGTCCTCGATCACTGTCGTTGATCGTCCGCGACCGCTTATTTAGTCGGCCCAGGTTAAATCACAAGACTGCCGGTCGATCATCTCTCCGTGACCAGGGAACGCACCCGGTAATACAAAGCGCTCCATGGCCACACAAAGTGATCATCCCATAATTCTTTATGGAGACCTAGTCAGCCTATCTCATTCACTGTCTTTCAAGCCACATTATCACACACGCTTTTTGTCATGCGGATTTTCTCTACCCACTTCAAATGATGTTCATCGTTAGCTGAACATACTGCATAGGAAGTCATTCATATGTTACCAGCGTAGGTCGTTGAATAATCTTTCCATCAATCAACCTATTCGTAGAAAAATACCTGAAGTGCCATGTGGAAAAAAGAAATTTCTCTAGGGTTCCATTTTGTTATTTTATGTCCTTTTTGAATCAAGTTGCGGTGAGATGATATTGTTGAATGAGAATTTCAAAAAGGAATGAAAATCTACTCGCGTTGTCATGAAACTTCACTTGGTATACTATGCTGCAAGCGGAGTATTCTTCATTTCTCACTGCAGGCACAGGATTGTCGTAAATGTAAAAGTTTACAAGTCTAATCTGGACGACTCTGAGAAGATAAACTCCCCACCCGTCGGGAAGTAAGGGTGTATACTTTAAGTTTACTGAAGAATTACTGCTGGACTAAATAAAATATGTATTGTCAATAGCACCAGCAGCACCGAGACGCAATTTAAATAACTCGGTGTGGAGTAATTTACCACTGAATTGTTTGATATGTCAACAAAACCCCGTCAGGTCATCTAGTGACCTCAGTCAAGTAAACGCTAGTTGCAATTTGCATCCAGTGAGCTGAACTAACCGAATAGTTATCACTTAACATGAAATCGATTTTTGTCATCTTCAAATAACCTCTAGCCTGTCGTTATTTATTGAATGTACAATTCTCCAAGTTGTTTACCAAGACCACCTTAGATTGCTCTGGTTGGTGACTACTAGGTATTTATTTTCTGTTTTGGTTACGGGTACCGAGGGGGTGGCACGTGGTTCCCAGGGGTAATTAGTAAAAATGCACTCGTAACTTTTTCAAGCACCTAGATGAAGTCTATGTTTATAAAAATTTTGGAACATGTAAAGAAATATCTGCTGACGCTGATTTTCTGGCTAATTCTAAATCTAGTGAAGAATGACCTTTTAGAAAACCAGTGATAATTACAAGGCATTTTAAAGTATTGTGCTGGGCTAATTAGACCTAGTATTTTTTTCTCAGTAAGATAAAATATTCCACATTTTTAAGGGGATAAGTAAACCTCGGACTGGGAACCGGACTCGAATAGCGTGAACTTAGATTCGGGCTGAACACCCGTGGAATGACGCGAAGTCAGATGGAACCCAGATGAGCTGTGGGTATAGTTAGATCTATTTGGAAAAGCATTCAAATAAATATCACAATTGTCCGTCAATCACTAGCCCATTCTTCGTTCTGCAATCGGTATCAGTGTGGTTCTGTTCTTAGCTCTCCGGCATTCAACCAATTGGATTGCACGCATTTGGGCCCACCAGATTGGTCAAATATGCTGTCTCCTGATTGGTGGCTGCCTTAAAGCTAACTTGTGAAGCGGTCGTACTGAAGTCCAATACACAATCCTGACCGCAGGGGAACAAATGTATAAAATGCTATCTCAGCCTACTGCACATCGATTAAGTCCGCGGTGTGCTGGATCAATCCAGAGATGATTATTCAAAATTATCCGCTTGACTGAAGCGATCAGTTTGACCGAAAATATTAGAAATAAAAAGACAACTCCAGTCAATGTGATCGAGTTTTCCGTTATGTTTTTTTAAATTTTATTCTCCCTTCATGTTGGATAAATTCAAAGCTATAGAGCCAGCGGGTAAGGCTTTATAAGACGGAGGACCTGTGCACAGAATTTCCCACCAATACCTATTTGGAGCCCGAGCGAGTGCTCAAAGATGACACGTATTTAGTTTAATGGCTGTGAAGGTGAGTATATGGGATTCTAGTGAGGCTTTTGTCGAACAAAATTTTGTGTTTCTGCAGATGCCGAGGATTCCTTGATCGATAATTTGAGTGTGAGGTAAACTACACTGGATTGAACACGAGGGATACACAACTGATCAATACCAAACGTATGATTTTGAAGTATTGATATGAAGAACCGGAAAATGCTACAGGAAAATAACAGATTAACAGCACTGAACGCGTTCGCGCAGGAAAGAATTAAAGCTGATCGTAAGGTTCGGAATGGTATGAGCTTCCGTAGATGAAAGAAACGGCTTATCTGTATTCCCATACAAGTTTGAATGTGTGGACCAATAAATATCATTGTCGATGATGATACCCAGGTAATTGACAGAGGTCATCCTAGACAGCGGATTGCAGTTAACGGTAGCAGAATCTATTGGGAATGTAGGACTGGAATGATTGGCATTTGGATATATTCAGACTGAGATCAGATAAGTTCGAAAACTGCTTGATTCGGGATAGATTTTCAGTGTAATCATCAAATTTCGAAGAAGAGACAAAATGACATCGTCAGCACACTCTGGGATATGTGCAGAGGGTGGGACCGAAAGACCACGAAGATAGAATTGCACCATGAAGCGAGCCGGAATTATTAGTCTGATGTTTGATGTGCTCCTGCAAATTTTCGTGCATCGGACCCTTTCTGTGAAATAGTCAGAATTCCACGAGGGCCGTTGTC
>UZAN01060731.1:0-10441 GCA_900618425.1 Echinostoma caproni
ATTCTAGGGTATCGTACACGGCGGTAAACATGTTCAACTGCTTACACATGTTTTTGGATCGTTAGAGTCACCTTCTTGTCACGTCTGGTAGCCACATTTGTCCGTCCATACACTAGGTATTGATTTCAGGCCTGGGACCCAATGCTGCAGCGAGATCGCAAGGGGCTCAAACAACCGCAAAGAATGGCTACCAAGATGGTCAAAGGTCTAAATTCCAAGACCTATTGCGAAATATCTATAAGCGATTGGGGCTATACCCGTCTCACGATCATGAACTCAGAGGTGATATAATATTACTGTATCGGATTTTTCAACAGCGTAACCATCTATGTAGATCTCTTTTGGTTCTGTCAACCAATGTTTATCTCAAAGGGAATCCACAGCTACATAATTTATTCTCCTGTGCTCTTCACAAACATTACATTACTCTTTCAATTCAATGGACTGACTGCGATCTTTTAAATCGTGTTCCGAACCCAAAGTGTAAACACCCTATGGGCTTTGATAAGCAAAGTCCTTGGAAGTATTTCCCATAGTAAAATTCGAAACTTCATTTGAATAAGCTTAATTGAAAAAATACTAGAAATGCCAATCATGAAGTTTGTCGGTTTTGGGTAATATGAATCAGAATGCACTCAGTTGGTAAGGATCAGTGAAAAGAGAAATAACCTACACAAAGCATTACAATCAAACGCTTGATAGCAGAAAAGCTGTTTTGGAGGAATTATTAATTTATGTACTTTCTTGTGATGTATATCCATAATTTTGGAGATCACCAATGTGATAATCTTAATCCCCTTGGGCGTACTTAGAGACACTTTGTATCACAACCCCAATGGTCATTGTTTCATCTAAGCTCAGGGGTTATTACTGATGTACATCATTAGCGTCCAGGAACACATGCAGTCTGAAAGGATAAAAGGGTTTCGTTATATATATATGATGTTCAGTTGTTCGCCGAGCTTGACAATTGTATTGCAAACGTTTCATCACCAATCGAGGTGACATTCTCAATGCACTAACTGAACATCATATTATATCCCCCGAGCTACAAAAACAACAATCAACATCGTTGTTTACCAAACTGTCATATATATATATATATGTTTTGATCAAACTCGTGCAACATTCTGATTTTCATCACATTTTTTCCTATCGGTGCTTTGTTTTTCCAGCCTCATTGACGGGATTGAAAATGTCATTGCCCCACATCACATGCAATATATCTGATATAATATCCACTTATGCCTTTGCTTCTATTAGCAATATGTCAATAAAATGTACGATTTCTTGATTTCGACGATGGTTGCTGTTGCATCAGCTGCAAAATAACCAAATCACAGTGGGGAACGTAACTAAAGTTTATTTATTGAAATGATTCATAGACCTTATACAGGTATTGCACTTTCATCTCGTTCATGTTCCATTTACTCTTTTTCATTTTTGAGCACTGCAGGCAGTCGCTTTAGCATGGAATCCACTAAGTTGACTGCCAAACAGAATTTGCAAGTTTCCTCTAATACACCGCCTACTCCTAACGCCGGCGACCAGCGGCAAGATAGCTAACTTATCCCTGTTTCTGAAAGAGGGAAAAGTTTCCGATTAAATTAATGTCCCAGCTGCTACGCGTTAATAGAACGAATTTGATATTGAAATCTACCCCCCTAGAAAATGCATAAATGTGAAAATATGGTATTTATTCAGATCTAACCGCCTTTTACCACCAAGCTGAAGCGAGCTGATATACCAACCTTCATATTTGAAAAATATGACTTCCGCGAATGCATTTTTACAGTGACAGTCATGAAAAACTTCCCTTATCAGTGCAGGAAATTTTGCTATGCACATTTTGGCGTATGCAGGAGACCAACAGCAATGCGTTCAATCATCATATCCCTTCCACCTCGTTAGGCGGTGTAGATATTTACTTCTTTTGACAGGTAAAAGAAATTTATTAGAAAACTGACGTAGTAGATCAGCTTCCATTATATACTGAATTACTCGTTGGCCACCAGTGAGATAAACCCATTGCCAAATGTGCGGGCGACGAAATTTAAATGTGTTGGTCAAATCAATAAACGCTATGCTTTGTTGGTTGCTTCCACAAGCTATCAACTAAGCAAACAGATTTATGCGCCTCTCGCTTAAGTTGCCTATCGGCTTTAGTTATACGCCAAAACCTTTTGAAAGTTTCATCCGGTTTGGGCATGGTGACACTACACGACGCTTATTCAATGAGCTGCACACCTCATGCTCAACTTTGAAGATCAACTTGTGTATTTCTTGGACTATGTTTTCAGTTTTTCCGGTATTGGAGATAATGCGTGAGTAGCTTGTAACCTTATAATTTATCAATTTATTTAAATTAGAATATTTCCATCAATTTTCTGATTTACTGTGCACTGAATGAAAAGAGATAAGCAACTTAGATTACATGTGCTCAACCTAATCTACACTGTCATGGGACAGGAATCATCTATTAGAAAAAATGAGCTCCCATGCTGCTTTGCCCAAAATATTTTCTAAATTAGAGCTGTAACTTTCAAACTACTGCAAATTTTATAGCGACACTCAAGGTCGCGCACAATCAAATGGTGACAGAAATGAACTAAGAACGTAGATGTAGGACATAAAGTCAGGAATAAATACACTTCACTCATAGCCATCTATATATAACTATGGTATTGCAAGCTGAAATGGATTTTCAAAATGAGGGTGATGTTGCACGAGTTTGGTCAACACACGTATATATCTAGGATTCTGCTTGCGACTGATTCTTTCATGGCCGAAAGACGTTGTCTAACCTACATCGGCTTGTTGTAGAGTACTTTTTGAATGAGGGATTTAAGTGCACTGCTGTCTATCTGGTGCCCAGCATCAGCATGCTGAATCAAATTCCATTGGTTAATATGTTCTTGTATCCCATGTTTAACGGGCTGGTTTGCATTTTCCCATACTTTGTGAAATTTTGTCTCGTCATTCGCACCACATATTACCTGCCGAACATGTGCAAGTAACGGACTAATTATTATTGGATATGGAAGGGATATGCAGGTTATTCCTGAGGATTTTGCACCCTTGTCGATAGATTTTAAACGTAGCTAGTAAAGTGACGATTGGATACGTTTCAGTGATTGGTTTCTTTTGAAAAGAGGCTACACAAATAGTTCTTGTTCTTCGAGATGATTGCATTTATAAAGATGGGATTTTCTATGGTGGTCTTCCAGATGAAACACCTCGGGTAGTCAATATTCAGTTGTGTAGGTTTTACATTTTTTGGTTCTTTCTACACTAGGTCCTTAGGGCAGATCGGTCGAGTTCCGAAGGCGAAACACTGTGCCAATTTTCATTTAAAGTTAATTAGAATGAAACTTTGGGATTCGGTCTATTCACCGCTTGAGGTTGTTTAGCGAAAAATCGACAGACCTCTCATCCCATTTGGTTCCATCTCAAGGTCATTGACGAGCAAATGAAACGCATCTCGATCTTCTATTTCAGTTGAAAATCTGATTGATGTGTAAGTTTGGTTTAGGGAATTCACCAGGTTTGGTAGAGCGCTTTGATTGTCAATGATAAAACCTACGCCCATGTATATATTTATATCATACAAAAACACGGGGAGTGGGAACGCTTTTCCGACTACCTACATTCTAGACCTTAGAGTGCCATTCAAATTTCCTTAGGGTCGTACACATGCTGCTTCCCACCCCCTTCGTTGACCTCGTCGCAAATGAATTCACGCATTACACAAAAGTAACCGCTCCACTATCTTTGTCTATCGCGGATGGAATAGTAACTGTCAACACAGCATCAGCACGGTGTGCGGATTTATAACTCGGATAGTAGATGATGATATTGTTCCGTTCAAACCAATGGCGTTTCTGTTCACGGTGGCGGTAAACTGTTTAATTCATGTGATCATCTTGTGTCGCACATTCGTTCCGCATTGCGCAGGTGTGTCTGTGTGTGTCTATGCCCATACGTAGTGTGTGCTACAAATGAATAACCATGTGCCGCATCGACACATGTGCTGAGTGTTGTGCTAGATCGTAATATGTATTCAAAATGAATAAAGGACGATGCATGTCATTATGGAGGAATTGATAAAAATCAACTGTCCCCAAAATGTGTTGTTCCAGTCTGCTTTGTTTCCCAGCGTGCATATCCGTTTGGTTTTGCAATGTTTTATCGATTTATCTGTTTTTTCTCACCGTGAGGCGTACACTTTGCGGATTGATAATTTAATTGTTGTAAATGATGTAACTAAAAATGATACCAATTGCCATCCGAATCTATTCGTTCAATACAAATCTTCAATAAACAACAGAGCTGATAATGGTGATGATTACTGATACTTATATTTATCAGCTTATTTGACTTAAAATCGTCTAATCACATTCCATGATTATGAATATTGTGAGAGGAAAATCGTTTACGCTTCGCCCACCAAAATAGATCGATTGTCGTTAGTAAAATATTGCATTTCAAATTAAAAACATATTAGGGATTGACTAGTAACCGTGATAAGTGCCATAGGCGAACAACCAAGAGTAAGGCACTGCAAAAGATGAGGGAAAATATTACTCCTGTTTATTCCTTGTCTATTACAACGGAAAATCAGGACCTAGGAAGGATTGACCACGGACTAGCGGTCATTCAAAAACACGGCAAAAAGAATATACAGCCAGGTAACGGTTACTGCTGTTAGGGTGAAAATTGATGTTATCTTTTGCCCTATCGTCAATACGATATTGAAACCATCATATTGAAATTCAGACACAAAACAACTCCATGCCAACCGAGTGAGAAATTGGTTTGGAAGCTAGAATTCATTATTAAGAAAGAGGCAGTGTTTGTTTTTATCGATTAATCATAATGCGAACAGATCAAAACTGTTGACTTTTATGGGATCATCCAAGTAATGCTAGATTTTTTCCTTATACTTCATAATGAAACTGTTGTGTGTCATTGCGTAAAGGTGTTCATGGAATCAAGATTACAAAAGAATAATTGTCTATAGGTTTAAATTGGATGAAAAGAGGGCGGTTACACAGACCGTTTTCAAGCAAACGAAGGCGGAATAAGCATAAGTCCTGATATTATCAGACATGTTGAAGAATGAGTACCGGCATAATTGGTAGTAGTTCATTTGTTTGTTTGGCAGATTGAAGTCTTATATTGAAGATGTGAAAAGTTCAGTAGCCTCGTTGGGTGTGGGACCCACACATAGACGCCACCTACGCTTTTGTACAGCTCAAGCTCTAACAGACGAGCTACGAGGCTACACCAATAGCAATGATTTTTTCTCATTCGAATCACTCATCCATTTTAGAGAGGAATATAGCATCCCCCAGGTAGCATGTGAGCCGACCACCACGACAGGTTTTCCTTGGAATTCACTGAAGTCCACTGAATGAACATCTAAGGCAAGGTCAAATGTTCAAACTGTTGCTTGGCAGATTGAAGCCTTAAGTCTGATTGATAATAATTGAAAAACACTTTGTGTATTGTGTAGCTTTCCATACATCCAGATACCTGTTCTTTATTTTGTCAAGGAAATAAGGTGAGATTCACTGATGGTCACTAACTAGCAGATCTGCATAACCTTGAGCATACCGCAACGAAATGGATAGTTGTCTTATCCCAATTCATACAAATTCGACCGAATACTCCGCGAATTGTTTCGCTGGTCAAACCGAACAAAAAGAGAGCTGAGCTGAGATTTGAGTAGAAGGAAAAACGGTTGTATGTTACTCGCGGCAGACATTCCTCAAAAATCCTTGATAGGTGGAACACAGTAAAACATTTGATTCTGATATGGTTGGTCCCCCAATAAGTAAAACTTTCCAAGAGAAACAAACACAAGGATTCCGGTGCTCATGAATTCCGATTGATTTGAAGCAATGCACACTTCACGTTTGTTATCTTAAAAGCCTAGTTGGTGCAAAAGAACTCTCTTTACGTGAAAAAATGAAATTCCCCGTTTCTTATTATCACGCCAGCTTTGCTGCTTCCGGGATTTGATGTGTATTACTGATGAGATGGTATCAGTACAACGAGATTGGACAACTTCACTTAACTATCCCTCTTTTATCTGTCAAACGAGCAGCAGACCAAACGACTGCTGACTCGATGGGATGGTTTTCGTATTCGTAAAAACTCCTATCTTTCTCACTGTTGTTTGTTCGTCCACGGTGGAAAACAAGGAGTTAAGTTGACGATCTAGTTCTGTAATGACCACTAGGCGTGCGGCATGTTTTCATCTAATCACCAGCACCCAGTTTGCAAACATTTGTATGAGCATCACGTGATCTTCACGTGACACGTGTTGATTTATTTACTCATCTCGTAGAGAATAGGTGTTTGCCTTCCTCCTTCTCCGTCCGGGCTGGCTGGCCCGAAACATATTCACACACTGTGCGTTCATCCGTTTTTGCCGAAAATCCACTAGCTTCCATCAGGGGAGAATCGTGACACACACGGCATGCTTGCAAACATGAAAATCTTGCATGATTTTGCAAAAACGTTTGGTCTACTGATCTCATCATGATACATTTCTCGGTCCACGGTGTATCAACATAGTGATGTGCATCTTCAAGAAGATTAAGAAACTCCAGAAAAATTAGAAAAACAGCAAGGGAAGTTACTCATAGATGTGGAAAGTTATGTGAAAACGTTAGACAAGAAGTGAAACATTCGCTGAGTGGAAATGATTTGGATTTAGCACAGAACAATCTGGATAAAGTTGACGATAATGCTTGGCTAACTTTTAGGGATTCAAGTTTATTTGCTGAAAACATTGAACAGCACATAATTCTGCTAACTATCATGGTTCGCCGTCGAAATACCGAAACTCCAAAATTATTTGTAATGAATATCGTAGTTATTTAGTTGGTGTGATTGCCTGTCATCACTTACTTGCAATGGTTTAATTTCTACACTGACCGAGCAGGATTTCAGTTAATCGGATCGGGTTGAAATCGTGCCCAGATAGTATGCTTAAAACAAATCAGGCAGGATTTGATATTCCACCACTTCATTTTGCACCTTTTTCTGAATCAGAAATCACTGCTCAGTGTTGGAACAAACAGCGATGAATTGAATAAATTTCCCGCGTCTACACACCCCGTAAGTCCGCTTGCTCAAAAACAGCCTTCATTGAGCAATATTGGAAGTTAGCGAGTTTTGTCGTTGGCGGAGTTTCTTTGTTTAGCATCCATAGTTGTAGGCGGTGTAAGCAGTTGGGTCCAAATCCCAAGGAGTCGGGGTCACCTTCATAAATGGATGACATGGTATTGGTTTATTGATTAATACTCATTAATATTCATGCAATGCTTAGATTGAGCTGAGGGACTTTAGTTACTGTAAACTGTTTATACAAATTAGATTATTCCCGAGCTTTGGTAGCATATGTCATGTTACCGCAGTCTGCCACAGATTACTTCTGTGGGTAGTTTGCTTCATGGAAATCTATGTTATGCTTTCTTTATCCCAACATCCCCTAGTAGCAGGATATACAGATAATCACTGGCCTATGATCTTTTCGAAAAAATGCTTATGCTGCTTCATAACTAGTGCAGTCAAATAATTCCGCTTTCTCTCAATTTTTCTCACGAAATTATTTCCTGAAAAGTGAGTAAAATCAGGCACAAAATAAAATCGATTTATCAGCAATCTGAGGTCAGTCTGGGCCGGATCAACTGGGAGTTTTGTGTGTCCTGTCGAATGTATCCTACAACAAGCCAAATAGCCGGTTACTTTGAATTCTCCATGTTACTGTATTAACAAGTGAATTGTACGTTATTTGAATAACTTTTAAAGCACAATGACCTGTCAGAAAGTCACCTTACCTCCAGTTTCCATATTCCGTTTCGCGAGATGTCATTCACCGCAGATTTATTTAAATCTCTGTTTGGCAAACAATCGGAGCAAGATTTAGCTTGCTTCGTGGAATGTTTGCATCCTGACCTCTTTATCCTACGCCTGTTCACTGACAGAATGTCGCTTAGTTCACTTGCCCCCAAGATACCTCCTGTCCACGGGTAAGAAAGAGACGAGCGAGTACGATTTGACCCAAATTCCGTCTGTTATGCATTGAAAAACAAACATGCATCAAAAAACAACCGACCGGTCCAAGTGCTTCCCATGACCTCACACCATATATTTCTTTGTATTAGATTTCTCGTATGCATTTTGTCATGGAATCTGAGAGATCCCATCGGATATTCGATTGATATTATAACCCTACAAACAGAAGAAGAACGGAGGGAAGGACAGAGAATGGTTTATTGTCTTCCCCATTTCAAGGGAACTGTTTCACTATATAGTTAATGCAGAAAGGAGGTTTGTTTGAACTGGTTCATGCTGAAATAAGTCGTTTGACCTGCCTTGCATGGGGTCAGGGTGAGCCAACGTGGATTAAATTGAAAACCCATAATGAATTTGCGCTCGCCCGCGCGCACCACATCCACTCTCATACGACAAAGGGACTTATCGAAATATGACAAGCTGGCCTGATATTCTGTTTCGTTATAAAAGCAGACTCAGTGCGTAAGGTTATGATGTATTTTGACTGCTAATCGATCAACACACTATGGAATTGACCTGAAGTCGCACTCCTCAATAAGGGAGAGCAATGACACGGATGAAATTAATTGTAACACGCGATTCGTTCGAATAGACTAAAAATTGTTCTTCATACACACTGGCTAAAATGTTATGCACAATTCAGCTAACGGTTTTGCATCCGGCGGGGATAAGCAGGTTATTCTTTTATCCACAATAAACGACTAGAAGCTGACAGCGAAAAACTCTAAGAATGTGTGGTATATTGCGATGTTCATTCTACCGAGTGTATAATAGCCTATACTGTAATGCTTTCGCATTACAATCCCTCACAAGTTGACCATACGACCTTGTTCATCAGTGAGTGCACTTGGTTGTTGTGCTTTCAACAACTTGCGTAATCCACCGATCTATATAAAGCTCGTTTACAGGAAAACTGGAACACAAACAATCTCTCGATTATACCCGAAAATCCCGTAAGTAAAAGGAAAACTGCTCTGACTATCAATCACCGCAATTTCATGTTCTTTTTTTGTTTTTTTGTTTGAATGTCTCGGTGATCAGACGTTGGCCACTTTGCTAAACACAACGCTCAACACTAGACTGGTTTTTCAAGATAGAATGAGGATGAAGTGTTCAGCGAAAAAGGGCAATTTAAACGTTTGAATAAAGCCAAATGAAACGAAATGTGAAAATAAAGTCAATCATCAATGTGATCGATACGGAGGGTCATTCATGCACGAGGACTGGCGGCTGTGAAAGGACATCATCAGCTCATGCCTGGAACAGTGTAGTTTATGCAAGTGTGGGGACAGGAAAACTGCTCGTTGATGATCGGATTCGCTGCTCCGAGTTGCAATCGTTTGTTCCGATCAGAGTGAGTGAAAAGTCACTATTTGAATAACGACTTTCAAAAGTTCTGATCCTATGATAAGGTAACCGGGGTGCATGGCGAAGATCACGTTTTCCGTTGGGCTTTTTAAATATATAATGCGTGCACGATTGTTTGATCATGTTTTAGAATCGTAATTATGGACCTCGGGCTGGTGCAACGTTGACGGCAAGAACGTGATCGCGGCACATCAACCGAACAGTTTTTGTGCCATGTAATTATTTTGGAATTTGAGAAGAGACAATTCAATTCCGGCAATCAGAGATGTACGCTGGGAACACTCCGGTTCTTTGTTTGCTATAATTCGATATTTCTTCGGATATAGACTCCGATTTTGCTTCGTGTCAAAACATTTCGACTACCGGATCTTGGAAATAAATCAGATTCACCCTTTTGTTTGAAAGCATTTAGACAACAGTACTGTGAAGTTTAATTACCCATTTCTTCTGACATACAGTTTCATTGACTGAGTTTGGCTTAATAGTACCTTGTAGATCGCGTTTGATGCTTTATTCTGTACACCATTTGTGCATGACTTGTCGGTGAGCTAATGCGCGGAGGCTAACTGTTCACTTGATCCAACCTGGACACCATCACTCGAATGGCCTACTCATGGATCGTATGCCGTGTACTGTTCACGCCCCCCTTCCCTACTAACTACCGACTGTGAAGTTGTTCTGTACGCAAACGAAAGGGATGCAATAAATATCAGTATGATAACACCCAGTATGTATTTGTCTTGTAAGCGAAACACAATTTCAGGTGAATACCTAGTATCAATAATTCATAATCGTACCGNACTTTATGTGTGCGGAAAAATTCTAAAAGCTGGGCTGGATAACCTGAGAACACGTGTAGCTATCACATTATCGGTTAGATGCTACTGGGCATTTGATTTATGTCAAGTTGTTTGTATGCCCCAGTTCCGAAGGATCAGTGATTGTATCAGTGTGTGACTGTACGGTTGGGTGAGGGGGGGGGCTT
>UZAN01060732.1:0-10440 GCA_900618425.1 Echinostoma caproni
CGCAATCTGTCCTCGTATGACAGGTATTGGAATCCTTTGACCATCTTGGTGGCCATCCTTTGTGGACGAGGTAGAGGTATGAAGAAGTTGGCTTCAGCTTTGGCTTCGGTTGGTGCAGCTCGCCTTCTAGGTTAGGGCCCAAGGGATGAGGATTGTCGTTGATTAGAGACTGTGAGAGATATGGCGCAGAATAGAAGTCAGTGGTGCGAATTCCGCATCGGTCTGCCTGTTGAAGTCCCGTGCCCCTCCCCCCTCCCCGCCCCTGAAAAAATGAGAAACTAGCACACACAAAATTTCCGAAAGTGTACGGTGAAACGCACAAAAAAATGTTATCCCATTTATTTGTAATTTTCCATCCTAACAGTTCCGTCTTTTTTCTTGTTCTGCATCCCAACCCCCCTCCCGTTATTCTTAGTTATTATTGTTTTGGCGTTGGCACCATACTTGTCCGCAAGCCGGTGTTTCAGTGCTACCAACATGTTCCAACTGGTTGAAAGTTTCCATAACCAGACCCATTTCATTTGTGATTTCGGATAAGCGGAAATTTGGCGTTTGTCGAGTCTCAAGATCAGCCGTTTAGACTGACTCCGAAAAATGTGTCTTGATATGATTTATCTTCAATTACGTTCTGTACTGTCAGAGTCCAACTGATTACACGGTTCCCTGTGCAAATTCGGTACCTATTAGTTGATTTACAAAATAAATTTCCAGCTTGGACTTTGCTTCCTGACACTCATGCATTTCTCATGTTTCGACAGCCCACCGGTTGGTTAGATGCTTCCTCATTTGTCAGTGCAATATCTGGAAACGCCGCACGTTTGACCGGACTATATCCTTCCAAAGGACGTATTAATCCCGGTTCAGATGCGGACTTGGTCTTCTGGCCAGTCGGAAGTCAGCAACATTCGGGATCCGGTCGACCGATTGCTGTATTACTTCGTGGTCAAGTAATGGCTCGTGAGGGTAAACTGGCACACCAAACTGTGGACAACAATCCACCGGTAACCATTGAACGACAATCTGTACCGGATGAGGAACCTCGACCACATGGTGCGTATCTGGACGTGAGGCCATTCCCAGCGGCAGTCTATGGGCCAGTTCATGCCACTGATCGAGTAAGTTGAATGCAAGCAAAACTCACGCGCGCGCGCCCGCACACAGACGATATCAATCGGTCCTTGAACAAAACCAAGACCAAGTAAAGGAAAAGCAAGATATCAAAGTGCTCATCACTCAATTTTTATATAGATGCGAAATTCCTGGTCGTTTGCAGCTTGAGTCACCTTGCGCAAATACAGCTAGGCGGTTCAGTTGTTCAAGTGTCATTCCTAGCAGGTGTCCAAATCAATGAAGACAGATGGAAGCACTTAGAGGCCAGTCCATCCACACCTCTCTTTATCCATTGAAGTAGAAACCAAAAATACTAGTGTTCCTATAGATATAAAATTTACAAGGCGAATAAGTGGGACATTACAACGCTCAAATTTACCGAAAAGTGACATGGGATGGTCAATACCAGCTTTCCCCCATGGCTCACAAAACGGGTAACCCTTTTTCATCGGGATAGAAACATTAGTTCTTCAGATACACTAAAGGAAGAACAGGATTTCATAGGCGACTACATTTGCAATGATATGCTCTGTAAGTTAAGGGCAGCTCTAGAACGTACGTTCCCAGCTGCCCAACTCTGACTCCTCGCCTCTAATCGTGAAACTGATCTGGACAAACGTAAACATGGCTGACAACCGGTTCCGTCTTACACATTGTATGTCAGTTCACCTGCAGTTACGGTTAAGCATATACAGGCAGAACAAACCATCAGCTCTCGCAACGGATGGCCGAATATATTCCAAAGTGGTTGGTGGTGTTTGAACACCGCTGTCTACGCAGCATTGCACGAATCTGGTGGGGTAGCCAGATGAGCAATGCTGAGGTTAAGGACAGAGTTTTGGGTAAATACGGTCGCCCACTGGAGCAAGTGATCGACCTCCATAGATTACGTTGGCTGGGACATGTGCTACGCATGTCACCAGGTAGGTTACCACGGCGAGCGATGTTCGCCGAAGAAGATACAGAGTGGAAAAAAGCCAAGGGTGGTCAAGTTAAGACCTGGCACGAGGGTATGAAAACCCTAACCAGGAAACTGGGTCACATAGGTCCTGTTAGGCTCCCTGGCTGGGGACCTCGGGATGATCGTAACCGATGGTTAGAGACACTGAGCGATATGGTTGGGTGTCGTAAACAGTGGCGTTCGTGCATCTCCTCAATTTCTNGATGAGCAATGCTGAGGTTAAGGACAGAGTTTTGGGTAAATACGGTCGCCCACTGGAGCAAGTGATCGACCTCCATAGATTACGTTGGCTGGGACATGTGCTACGCATGTCACCAGGTAGGTTACCACGGCGAGCGATGTTCGCCGAAGAAGATACAGAGTGGAAAAAAGCCAAGGGTGGTCAAGTTAAGACCTGGCACGAGGGTATGAAAACCCTAACCAGGAAACTGGGTCACATAGGTCCTGTTAGGCTCCCTGGCTGGGGACCTCGGGATGATCGTAACCGATGGTTAGAGACACTGAGCGATATGGTTGGGTGTCGTAAACAGTGGCGTTCGTGCATCTCCTCAATTTCTTCCCGACCTTAGTCCACTGAACTTCTCCATTTTCCTCTCGAATCCACTTTCAACTTTCCTTTCTTCTCCTATTCCTCATCCCAATGGGCAGCCAAAAGACAGCAACCAAAACCGGCGCACGAAATTGCATGGTTAATGGTTGTTCAAACTGAAACTGGTGAAATCAAAGACGCAACTGATAACTGATGGTCAAGTAATCACAAGAAATTCAGGGTCATCTGTTGCAAAACATCATGACAACGAGATATATTTGACCTTAATTTGTCTTTCAAACCGCCATTACGTAATCGCAATGCTAAACTATTGGCAATTAGTGAAGTGTTGCTTATTTGATCACATCACTGGGCTTTGTGTGCCCAAACGCTTCTGATACAATCAACCCACTTACCGTGGAGTTGATCTGCTACTTCCATATTTAGTATTATTTGTATGCTTGTACATGTTCATTCAACATAATTGAATAACTTTATCTGCTATGTATGTTCCTTTGTTTAAAGTTGGCCATTGAGAAGGTTAAACGAAATGTTATCATTTCACGATATTTATCTTCTTTTTGTACTGAAAACAGAGAATGTCAATCTACTTTCGTCCTTAACATGAATGGCTGAATTTTTGTAGCTAGACAGTAAAACCACGCGTACGGTAAACTCGGCTATTCAATGAAAGTGCAGAACCGTGACCCTGTCAAAATGGAAGAAGGTTAATGAAAATCAACCGGGCTCTGCTTTTAAACTGAAGCAACTCCCAAGATAGAGAAATTGACTGAGAATTTCCGAATGGTTACTTGTCGGTGTTGATGCAGCTTTTTGCTAGTCTGCATTTCAGAGAGAGAAGACCATTACAAAATACGAGATAGAATTTTCTGGCTTGGATGGGCTATCCTGAACTGCTTGAGAGGAGTCAAAGAGATAGCACAAATATCGTCTATTTACTACGAATCATGAAGTCAATCACAATGGAGCACCTTAACGCCAAAATTATGGCAGTTTTATATGACACTCCTTGGAACCGCGTCCCTTTCGAAATTCAAGGACGAAACCAGGCATCCCCGTCACACTTCGCATGCGATGTTAAACAAACATGAGAACTTGCAGTAAACATTGATGCAGCTTGATGTTTCTGAGAGGACGACTTCCTGAAGGATTATGAACTTCCCTGTAGGCAACAACTGAAACCGGTGCACGAAAGTGTATGATCGTGGTTGTAAAAACTGAAACTCTAAACCAGTCCATAGAGCAGCATACAGCAGCATACATATCGAAAAGAACGTCGGTGATCGGTTTATTGAAGGTCTGTCAGAGTTCAGGGTCTGGTGCAGAGTGACGAAATGGTTAACGCAACTCGGTTCCAACGCAGAATCCACTTGACGGATGTGATAGTGTTCTTTACAAATGAAGCGGATTAGGATCGCAGAATCGTAGCAGTTGAAGTTCCCGCTAAAGTTTTTCCTCGATAAGCAGCGAAATGTCCAAGGAGAATGCAGCACTGTGTCAATAGGTGTAGACATTGGTGGACTGAACTGTTTTTTAAAGGGCTCCGCCCAACGGGCAAGCCGACGTCGTGCATCGTAGATAAGCTCGCCGTCCGTTTCGCAAATGATCTCACGCTATACATTTTGATACCAGTGGTTTGGATCAGAAGGAAAAGACTGAAAAATTGCCTCAGGCGGTGGCTTATTCCATCTCGGAGGCATCCTGTGTCGGTGTTCTTTAGTTCCGCGCTGACGGTCTCACGAGCCAACTTATCTGTATTGTCTGAGCGTCGAGCAGTAGGAGGGAACGCAGAGAAATCCAGTGATCACTGGTGCATTTCGCGAAGCCACATTATTCTTTTTTTAATATTTACTTCCTTTTATTGAATACATAATGATACAATTTTCAGGAAAGGGGAAGCGGCCAATCAAAGGGCTGCGATACATGACACAAATGGAGAAAGTCCGGTGTTCATGGTGGGATTCGAACACTCGTCCTCCGGAGTGATAATTTGGTGACGTTACCACCGGGCCACCACCGCCTGCGGATGTGATACCGATGAGTGTCGACGTTTCCTCGAGTAGGATTTTGTAGATTAGCAGTTAGTTATTCGGTCGGTGGTAACTGCGTTTGGGCGGAACCGCTCCAATAGGCCAATTCCTTTTGAGTAACGTTTCTGTTTTCCGTCAAAGGACAGAGAGCAGTTTGCGCACACGAGTGCGTACTCGGAACTGTGGCCGGTTCTGCCGGTGTATTCTCAGTCCTTTATACATCCTCTTCATCGACCACTGATGGCAATGTGGTTTATTTGATTCTGAAGCTAGTTGAAGATCACCAGGTAGAACGCTGGCATCACGATCGTCGAAGATTATTACGAGTCAGATCATTCCTCTGATGGTATTTTACTCTAGGAAAGTGGCAAGCGCAAGTGAAGAATAGTTTCACTGCTACAGGAGCTGTTCTGGAAAGCTTGAAGCGCATTCGAGAAACAACACACCAGCACCGAGAGATATGCAAAATCGGAGTGTTCCATCAAGAGAGAAATTTGACACCATTCGCACGTAGAGATTGAGCATCTCTAAAATCTCATCCACCAAAACGTTGAAAGCGAATGAAGAAAAAGGCAGATGAGAATAATATCACTTGAAATGGAAAAACTCNGATGAAAAATCGTCTCAGGCACGAACCCGGCCACGCCAAAATAAAGGATATGATCAGTTCACTGTGTATAGAGCAAACAAGTTGTGAACTGAAAACCTAGGAAGCACTTGTACGGTTGCTTCGACCTGGCTGTGTCTGACTAAAAGTGCGAATCCATCGACCCAACTGAGAATCGCAAACGCAGTAGAACGCACTTGACCACCGGGGGACTAATTTTTGATTGTCCATAAACTAAGATCTCAAATATAACAGAGGTAAGACCGAAGCGTCCATGCGATAGACTATGCCCGAAAAGTTGGATACATTTTGCCATACATACATACATATTCTCCATTGACCGCAGAAGTTCGAAATTCTCATTGTGAATCCTACCATTATAGTATGTACACCTTTTCAATAGAAACATTCCAAAGTTCCCTACCGGGGCTTTGTTACCATCTACTTTAGTTAAACTATTTTTAAAGTTTAAGGACGGTAATAACTCGGTCTTAACATGTCCATCGTTTTCCAACAATTAGCTGAGGAAAAGACATCAATATGTGAAAAACCGAGGTCCGTGGGCTATGGGTGCACTTAACGATGAACTGACGACAGATAAAACCACTGCGGATCCCACCAAAGGTGATCACACCTCACCTGTGCCATCAGCGTCCGCGGTCGCGACGGATAAACAAAGAATTACACAGACCATAACAACCGATTCTCCTTCTGTGCGTATGGTACATGGACATCGGGATCTACACGCTTCGGGATTCTCATTGAGTGGTAAGTGTAGTGGCTTTTTTGTTTTGCCCCTGGTTAATAAGTGATGTTGTGCGGGAAGTTCGGAAGATGAATGCATACAGTTGATATCAACAGCTCGTTTCAACTCCTCAGTACAACACGAGGACCTTCAAGCAACACTGGATGTCTGAAAAAGCTGTGGCCAAAATTCGGATACTAATCATCTAACGGTCGTAGTTTTGCTCAACTGCCGATCAGTTTTTATCAGAGTAAGAAGAAAGTCGGGCATGAATTTAGCGACTACGTGCTGTACCTGAGGTTCAGTTCACGTAACTAGGACCCTGGCAATGGACGGTCATTCGTATAAAGATTTGGTCGATCAGTGAAAATGGAGTAAAAGGCTGCTGGAAGCTAAACTAGACGCACCAGTGTTGACAACACTAGGCCATATCACCCACTATTTATAATTGTCGATTAGGTTTGTCAAGAAGTTCCCAAGTGAGCAGCTAACGTGACTTGCACGATCAACTCTAAGACATGCTGGTTACCCCTAACAAGTTTAGAACCACAACCTTGTCCGGCAAGCGTGACACGCCAAGGAAGTCTACCTGGAGGAAGGTGCAAAACAGCCATCGCAATAAGGCACTTGAGTTAGCGCGACTATTCAAAACCCTGGACCAACTTTTGACATTGCTCGTACATTTGCCTCAACAAACCCGTGAAAAGCAGCGCAGACAACCGATTTCAAACACCAGTAGTTCTCATTTGTCCTCAATCTGCATTTTTAGGGCCGAATGGTACATCTGGTCGGACAGTTGCAGCATAAAAATACACCCAGAAAAAAAAGCAGAAGGGGAACCACCACAGTTCCATTCAGTTTCAGTTTTTACAACCATTAACCCTGCACTTTCGTGCGCCGGTTTTGGTTGCTGTCTTTTGGTGCAACCACAGGTTGAACCAACACCAAAATGTGTGCATACGCATCTTTCACGGATGTGAATTGCGAGGTAAAAACTATATATATATATATATATTATTTAGGAGTCCCATAAGGGCATTCTCCAGTTTGTCGACCATGAACTAGCTAAATACGGATTAACAGTTAATATAATTTTGGTGGACATCAATACCTACTCGAGACTATCTTCCCAATTCGAATTTCGCATTTCACCATCGATGATTTCATCTTCACAGTGCCCTCAACATTCCCAGTCATTTACTGCTTCAGCTAAAAAATAAAAAACCGCCGAATGTTGAAGCATGGTTATTGATATAATTTGTAACTGGTGTACAAACTTTACTCGCAAAATTCGTACCAAGACAGGAATTGTCATATGAAGTGAAAGGTACTCTAAAGTAAACACAGCCAGTTCATATCCAGAAATAACGTCAGAGCTAAATGGAACTTTCTATTCGAACCGGCCGGTGTTTTCAGCACCACTGACCAGTGTATAAGCTAGCTCGTATGAACCCAGAAGGTAGCTGGATTAAAGGTCCACATTTTCTTAACTCCCAATCGAATTATTCCGGGTTCGTAAGTCACCAACTGGACTATGGTCTTCTGATTTTGCAGGACCTAACGTCCTTCGAGCAAATCAATAAGATGATCACATCATATCAACCTGATGAGACTGGGGCGCGCTGTCGTGTGAAAGCAAGAACTCATATCAGATCCAGCACCAAAGCTTGATCTCCATCGTTGAAAACCAACAAAGACAAATTATGCGGTTTATTGACTTTTTGGATATTCTCCATTTAGGATGAACGACCGTAATGACACCATAGGAGCAGAAGTTGCCATGTCAGATAAGGTTAAGTTAGTCGAACAGCTCTCTAAATTTCTCCGCCCACCATTCCGAACGGCATGCGTCGGGGCGATTTAGGGTTCCATCGCGAACGAATTATCTTCATCGCATTTTTTTGCGATTACGCGAAAATCACTGAAGGTAATAACCGATGGAAATCGGTTGTCGTAGGTCCAGCTGACTGGCTCCTGTCACCATGTTTGCCTAGCTGGACAATCTGTTTACAAAAGTTGGAACACTAGCCAAGATGAAATTCTCAATACATGTGGTATGCCGGTGTTTTGATTTTCTTGTCGTTGACTTCATTAAGCTCTATTTCGACTATTTCGTTTGTTCTCTTCAAATGGCGATTGCACAGCTAACAAAAAAATGGGTCCATTATCCATTTTCACAACTGTCACTTTCATTTGCAGGTGCACAAATAGATGATAATCAACCTTTGCGTTCCGGAATTCGTACCAGTCAACCACCAGGTGGTGTATCACGTAATCCTTTATGGTGATTTTAATTCGGGAACTTGTCCTTTCCCAGCTCCTCTTCCTTCCCCTTCCTTGTTCAATGCACACTTATTTGGCTTGTTCTGTGCAAAACAAAACTTATATTGCAACATACAAATACGTATATACATATACAAACCATCATCCTTATATGACCTGAGTACAAAAGTTCACATATACAAAACACATTGCTCTCTCTTATATCAATTCGAGACCGGTTTCTTCCTCTTTTCTTAGTAGAAATAAGAATGGTGCTGAAAAAGCAAGGCACCTGATGGGGAGCTTTCAGTCAGGGAAGACAGAGAAAGAGGGAAAGGCAAATACGAGCTACAAAAGTGTTGTAAAAAATAAACATAAAATGCTTGTTCAAAAAATAAATGCAATGCGGATTTTTGTACGATTATGGACGAGTACTGGGTACGGACGGTGAGGGCGTGGTCACAACCAAACCGATATCACCACTGCTCTGCGAGCCCATTGACTGTGTACGGGTGACTAAAGCCAGTCCGGTCATGGCTGAATTGATTCCCAAACTGGTATTGGCCACATGGTTTTCTGGATCTTCACTTTCCGGGATCACATCATCCTCGGCATCTGCACCGTCGTGATTCTTGGCCAAATATTGCTCGTCATCGTCGTCCAGCAAACCAGAGGCATTGTCTGAGGGTGTATTTCGTGTAACTGATCGTGGCAAATTTGGTTCAGTCGTGACCAGGGCATCTGATGTGGGAGGGTGATGACGGTTTGGTGGGGCCGTGCGACACGCGTCGATTGAGATACGAGCCAGTTTAGAAGGTGAGCATGCAGTGGGAATTATCTTTCGATTATCCACATATGCCGAGTCATGTACTCGACTAGTCGCACCGAAGTTACGGGCATGGTTATCGTCGCGTTGCCCTCGGGTGACTTCGCAGACGGGCATTAGAAAGCTGGAAGAGGTGGTGGGGCCAAGGGAGTATCGTCCAGCCCGAGATGCACTGGAGCCGGGATGGTCATTACGGAGATGCTTGAGTTGCTTGGTCTGATGTCTCTCAAGTAGCTTATTTAGACGTTGATGATACTGTTGCTGCTCATTTGGGACGGGTACAGAACCTTTTGGCCAGTAATAATCGTGTGTAGTCAAGGGTGTAGCCGCTAGTGATTGCCGACCGATCAGCGGTTTACTTGCAGCTACCACACACGCGGTAATTTTCGCGTCACTGATAACTTGACCATCGTGAGTTGAGCTCATTGTCGATGAAGGAAAGTTGGAGACGGCAGATTTGTTTGTATCCTTTGCACCGGCCTAATAGGCAGAATGGGGAAATTGATCAAATAAATAGAATAACCGTGTGGAATGAAAACGATGATTATTCTACTGCTATTAGAAATAACTGTAATGATTAAGATATTCTATGGAATCTCACTGTTGTTCTTAGCGCTAGATCAAATCCAGACGATGGATGAATCCCAAGTTGGTTAGAATACCACCAATGTGTATTTGGCGCCCTACACAAGTCACTTTCCAAAAGATAAGATAGGTTTTATCTTGGTTAGTTTTCTACTGTTTTTGTTACATTTGTTATATATTTACTTCCTTTTATTAAATACTTATTGATCAATTTTCAGAAATGGGGAAGCGGCCAATCAAAGGGCTGCCACAACACAATGGGGAATCATGCAGTGAGGGAAGGCAAAAGGATTCGTGGTGTCGTATTTCACAAAACTGTTCGGGATCTGATCAAAACACGAAAACAGGTTTCCATCATACACTTTGGTGCCATAAACATTAGAGGAAACGACTCCTTTATTCAAAAATCAAACACTTACTCATGAGAACCTAACCAGAAATATAGAATCACATATGGATGGCATTTGGAGCGAGCGTGTAAACAACTCCGAGATGAGTTATGGCGTATTGGCTAATGATTCTTTGGAAAATTTGTTATCACATAAAATTCAGATGAGTAGGCTTCACTGGCTAGGGCACGTTTTGTCCTCTACTTCATTGCGCCTCATTCGCAGTTGTGGCTCCAGGTTGGAGGAAACCACGTGGAGGTCAACAGATGACGTGAAGACGGGGTATGAAGAAATGCTAACAACGATTAGGTAGAATAGGTGTCGCGCGCGTTCCATGCACAGTTAGATTGCGTACTTTGTGTGTTGACCACGGAG
>UZAN01060733.1:0-10438 GCA_900618425.1 Echinostoma caproni
GAGATCGTGGAGCCGCACGCGCATAGTCGGACGCAGCCTGTCTGTTGAGTAGCAGCATCATCCAGAATTGTAAATAATCTAAACCGGAACTGTGTTTGTGGGAGAGCAGGGAGGGGGGCAAAAAATCGATCCTGTCTTTTATGTGCGTGTCGCACCTCGCTTTCTGATCGAGGTTACTAAAGGCCCCCGTTGCACGGAACTGTGAAGAATGAAAGAAACATGAATTACAAACATGGACATAGGATATGCTTATCCCCGTTGGATTGCATCCACAATAAAAATAGAATGGTGGGGATAGAAAAGGCTGCAATGGAGACCGACGGTCACCAATGCGGGCACAGGCCTGGAAGCGGATTGAATAGTGATCCATTGTGAAGGGCAAGACGATTGGGACTGGAAAATTCAACCAAGGTTGGTAAGACGGGATTGGAAGCAGCGGCGGGGAACAGAAGTATTTGTCGCAACGTCCTGATCAGTGGAATTTGAGGTGAATGTATTGTTAAATCACCTGGAAACACTGCATAAATCTCGTTTCAGAAATGTGGAGCCGGAAGAAAACGAGCGAAGGATAAGGTAATAAAAAGAGTCAGATCAAAAAATCTCTATGCCGGACTAGTTTTGATGAAATTGATGGAAACGCAGGCGTAGATTGAATGCTTTTCTCATGGTCATCAATCCGGCCAGATTGTATCTTTTCAGTCCCGAGAATACATGATTGGTTCGATGAGCGGAACCAAAGCGTTTGCCAACTCCGGGGTAGCTGCACAAACAAAATTGCGTGCCATAAGGTCCACGGCAGAGCCTGAAGAGGTTATGACAAGTAGAGTCATTAGAAAGTATTAATTATTAAAACAATGTGTTGTTGTGCTGAAAAGGTTAGCAGAAAATAGACGCGACAACATTGACGTTCGAAATATCAAACCACATGAAAAATACGACGAAAGATGTGATGGACACAGAGAAATGGAGCGTCATTTGGAATCAACAATCTCTCACATTTGCTCTTTTTACTACTGATGTAGCCAGTTATTGCAAGGTATATTTCTGATTAATAGTGGAATAAAGTAACAAACATTGTAATCACGTTCATCCGGCTTGTATTGTAAACAATGAACTATTTACATTATTATTATTATTCAAGATCTAAAATGAATCACGCGAGCGAGCTCTAACTGACAAATGTAACAGTGAAAGGAAGACAGGCGACCATTAAAACCAATCCAAACCAACAACAGACGAGGAAAAAATGCAACAACAGTGAACCGAGGAGACAGGAGAAAAGATACTTTTGCTTTACCGGTTGAAATCAGAACGCTTTAGAAACTGGGTGATCGCCAAACCTTGACAATAATTAGGCCCATGGGGATAGGTGGGGATGTCAATGGCTGAGAGTGTATTTAACTGTGGACCACAGGAGCGGCACATAGGTAACGGTTAGCAGACAAGAGTCAATAGATGTGTTAAAGATCGGGTGCTCAGCTCTGGGCATGAGTTACGTAAAAGTTAAGAATAGACATGAACTACTTCGCGTTTTTTTAATACACATCTTGGTTCAAGGGACGGCAAGATTGGAAAAACCCCTAAAACCTGGCAACCGAAACCTTTGCTGATGGAATCCTGTTGAGCGGAGCACTGGAGACAACTCATATTGAACCGGTCCATAGCGGCCTGAAATGGGTAGCAAGTGGGTTGATTTGCATTATCAAACCATAAGAACTGATGTACACCAGTGAGGCTTAAGTAATGTGTTGGACCACCAGCGACAATTCGAATTTTAGCTTTCAACGATGGTCCAATATTTATTGGAAAGCGTTTCAGATGATTACAGACACCAACTGAAACATTGCAAGAAAACCATTCCAGGAGAGTAACGGAGGACTTGATTCGATTTAAAGGAATTCATCGTGTATAGAGCAAATGAAGCATGAACTGAAAACTAGGAAGCACTTTACTGCTGTTTCGACCAAGTTGGGTTTCATCAGTAGTGCGAATCCATCGACCCAACTGGGGATTGAACCCGAGACCTCACAGGCAGAACGTAAACACGCTACCCACTCGGCCACCGGGTAGCAGATCAGGCCGTTTTTCATTTTCTATTTACACGATATAACACAACCCATCCTTGCGAGCTTGTTGCAGGCCGTAAACCTCGCTCATCTCAGCACTAGCCTCCGGGGTTATGACTCGGTTGGAACCAATCACAACCTGACTAGTTGTTACATGAGAGTAATGGAGGATTTGATCTGTGTATCTATGGGGTTTGCTGGCAGCATCAACACATATAATTATGTAAAATAATCTTGTTTTGTTCAAAGTGCTTAATTATTCAAGATTGAGGTTATGGCGATCAGTAAAACAAATTAGCGTCGGTGGTATCTTATTGAACATTATTTTACTCTCGAAACACGATGGAAATGTTTGTCACAAGGAGCATTAGACACCTGTCTCGTCTTGTTTGGAACTCGTCAGCAGTGCGCACGTTTTGTACCCCTGTCAGGACTCGAACCGTGATTCTTCGGGACGGGACTTCAAACCCTTGCTCTTGACCTACACGGTCGACAGTTATCCAAACGTTTGCCATCTAAATCATTGTACTCTGTTCGTAGTCTCTACCAAATTTAACTCTCACCGTTCGCATTTCGCACCAAATGGCGAAATGTACATGAAGTAGAGTTAAATGGTTGGTGAAAATCAGCGCCAATGGTACCCGTGGTGACCGACTACAAGCTTAAAAGTACACAAAAATAAGGCACTTAACTCAGGCAAATCACGCAGATCATTCAGTTCATTGAATATGCACCTTTGGCGATGCTTAACATATACCTGTGCACATAGTTTCCAAGGTCTTCGAGTGGTATTCGGAAGAGCAGCACTGTATGCTACCGAGCCTGTCCTCAGGCAGCCGATTGGGGAAAAACTGTCTATTCACGGCTAACTGTGATTAAATAAGGCCTGGGTTAACTGCATAAGCGACCGCGGACGACCGATGGCAGTGCTCTAGGATATGATGAGTTTGTCAACTGGCAACAGTTAACACACAGAACACCACATATAACTATGAGGCGTTGTGGTGTGGTAAATGTGGTTAGTAAATGAATATAGCCATTGCTCTTCTTATTTTGATTTACCCGACAACGTTCTCCGGAGGAGGCGAGTGGATCACAACAAGCCACCGGCTTATCTGGAACAACACAGCGGCCTTGCAGTTCCCGCTTCATTGCCTAGCGGTTGGAGAGCCGGAAGATTCTATACATGGTGAATCACTAATGCAACAACCCACAACACAAACAAACTTTTTCAATTCAATAACTCGAGTTCTTCACTCCAATATATGAAAGCGAACTGTTCTACACCGCACAAGCATTGTTAATTACTCAAACCACCTTAATCTTACCACCGTTTTACTCAGACATTCCCATTCATCGGAACGTTCAGTTGAATACGTAGGCAGTAGTTTCTCGGATAGAAATCTAACCTTTGATCTCTCGCATCCTGCTGAGACTAGCTTCGAAATCGAATCCTCCTTCTCCAGTCACTGACATTCTTCTTTCTCCTTAGTATCCGTTTAAGTGTGGCACATTTAACGTGCTTACTTTAATGCGTACAAGATAAAAAGGTGCGTTTAGTTCATACGCTTGCTTCCCTAGTAATTGACGCATTGTGTCCAATGCACACCCAGACTCATCATTCGATGGGCATCCCCATCAATTTTGTGAAGTTTCACTTAAGCCTTTCTGAAGACCCAGAGCTTGCGGATTCTGAATTTGCTGGCACTTGCGTAGCTCTTTGAGGAAGCGGAAGCAGTGCTTCGGTATCAGATTCCAGTCGATAGTCGGTTGTGCAGTGAGACTAAGAGGTTCATGCAAAAAAGCAGACGTCGCCCCGATAAACGAAACTTGCTTACTGTCTGGGTGCACGCAAATTTCAATAGGAGCCCAAACACTGACAAAATATGACAGTTGCCTGTAAACGAGGTGCATTTTGGATGTCCTTGGGGCAAGAATCCTATCACTGGGAAAAGAGCGGACGGCCGTTGGCTCTATTCTTTGAACATCGCATATTCCTCGCCAATATGAATTTCACATATTCCAATCACCGGCGATCTACGCGACGCCTGACTCCTTCGAGCCAGCGTTGAACGCAGATCGATCACCTCGATATAAGCCATGAATGTTTTTGCATACAAAACTGCGGATCGTAATGAGGTACTCCCGTTCAACACAATCACGTTTCAGTTTACGCTAAGCTATCTATGTAATTCGGTGTTCCAAATGCATGACTCAGCGACGGTTGGATTACGATTAGCTGTCCCAATCAGCTTACCCAACCGTATTTATAAGCACTAACCCCACTTGATAACATCACAGCACCGGTCGCGTATCAATTAGTGAGTTGTGGCCTGCGGAACTCTAGATTTCCATAGAATCTCTGTCTTCTTGAAGCACGCCGACCGATCTCTTAAGGCAGTGAGCAAACCAAAACATGACTCGTAACCAGAAGTGATTTCTAGGTGAGGCTACAAATAAACAACGAAATCTAGTGGTTCAAACGTGTGTCACAGCTGAAATATGTTCCTGTGAGTTGCTTTACCTCATCCGAGCCTTCGGTAATAAGGCACTAGATGTGAGCAAAACAATCTATGAAACTGGTGGCTCGCCTACTGCCAATCAGTAAAGGTGGCGTATCTGGTCATCAACGCTGGAACCTCCGACGGCTATTCTGGATAATGTCCCGTAGCAGTTTTGATACCCACTTTCTGAGGCAGAAATCTTTGAGGATACACCAAATCTGGGACGCCACAAAGTTCTGAGATCGATGACCTTTCACAGGTGTATTTGAAGGGAACTATAAGCTCTGCCATACATGGTTTGGCACACTGAGCAGACCCCTTCCGTGTAGAGGGAAGCAATCGTTGTCCTCATTTTTAAGAACTACCCTCATAAAGAGTGCACCGAGCACTGAGGCTTAAGGTCAAGCCTGTGGGCTTATGAGCTGTCGACGTGCGATACTCCGGCGTAATGCGCAAAAAGAGAAGATCCGCAAGAAAGCAACTAGGTTTCGCGCCGGTCAGGAATGCAGCGATTTGATCCTTACACCCCGACAGCTGCCGGAGCATCTCATACTTATCAGAGATCAACTATCATTGTGTTCTTAGATATCCGCGCGGCCTTTGACTCCATCGATAGGACTGCACTATAGAGCTATATGTTGAGGAATGGAGTATCTGATAATTACGCGTCGATCCTCAAAGAGTAACATCACCCTACCTCTGGTCGGGCTAGGATCTATGGCCGGCTTTTGCTACCTTTTTCTGTCCTTAAGGGAGTGCAAAAAGGTTACCCTGTACTCCAATTTCTTTTTTATCTAGTTTAGCAAACATCGGGGGGTTAAACTCTTCGCGAAGGTCATTTTTAACCTAGAATATACCGAGGGCATGGCCTTGCTGGGTGACAGTACACAAAAAGTCCAATACGCTTTGAACCACTCGGCGGCCGCAGTATCTAAATATGGTATAAAACTTGCGCAACTCAAATGCAAACAGTTTGTAGGAGACTGCCATGAGCGTGTAACCGCACTTACTTTTAGCGATCTACTAGAGATGGTCGAGAGGTCTAAGTGCCTTGGAGGTTGGGCAACAGCTGGAGGTGATGTAGGGAAGGAAATCACATCACGAATAGCGAATGTCACAATAGCGTTCGAGAACTCGTGACAACTGTACACCACAACGTCATCCGAGTCTACCCCAAAGGAGGGATGCACATCGACGTGGTACGTAGTGTTTCGCTTTACGGCTGTGAAAGCTGCTGATACCAATGAACTCAGTGTTTGGCCCTTCACAGTATCACTTGCGTCTGGTGGGAATGATGGGTCAGCAATGACGAGGTTTACCGTGGTGTGTTGGATGCTGATAGTCGTCCTCTGAAACAGAAACTTGCTCTACACTGACACCGGTGGTTCGGTCATGTTTTACGTATGCGTGCACAGCATCTACCTCTCCGTGCTCTCTGTGCACGCGCGAGGCAAGTCTGGTATTCCATCAGATCAGGACCTGGCGCTGATGTATAAAGAAGTTAGCTCCTGCTCTGATTTCGATTGGTGTAGCTTGCCTTTGAGGTGGGAACTCAATCGATGAGGACAGCTGCAGGTTAGAGGAATTATGTAATATGACCCAGTAGCTCGACCGCGGTAGGGCATGTCTGTTGGAATCCCGTGCTCCGTAAAAGACAAAGCAACAAATGCACGGCGAAAAAAACAAGGGATTCTTTCTATTCTTCTTTTTTTCTCCTTATGTTCATCATCATCATCGTACAGCGAAATACAGTGAGCTAACCTTATGTTCATTTCCTCCACATATAACAAGATTCGTTATTTTTCATTTCCGTTGTTTTTGCGTTATCACCATGTTTGTTGATATGCAAGTTTGATCAGGGCACAAGATAGAGACAAAAGTGTAGAACAAAAGAGGGCGAACTCTCAATCACAAACGTTCAAATTCGAACCTCAGTTCTGACATCATATCTCGAGGAATCCACGAATGGACACAAAGGAATATATCTAACTCTTGAAAATTATGGACTCTTATTAACTAGGCCACACAGCAGGAAAGGAGTGTAAGAAGTCAAAAGAACCCCTTAGACTAATCATACTTTTACTTCATAATGTCTCACGCAGTTGCATAGACAATCATCGTGCAGCAAATGTATGTAGGCTGATCCCATTCCGATGAAAAAGCGGTCATCCTTGGCGTTCTTCGACTAGTCACTGTTGAGAATATTTCAGTTGTGTTGCGATTGTTTTTATTGCTTTAAAAAAGTTGTTACCAAATCCTTGAACCAGTTGCAATATTTCTGGCACATCTTCAATTCCGATGCCATCCCCAGTCGGTTTAGTAATATTCCACGGACGGGTCGTTCTCCAGGATAATCGTCTTGTAAATGTCTAACATAGTCACCGANTCTAACATAGTCACCGAGGACAGTCTCAGGAGGCCTAGCAGCTTACACTAAGCTCAAACGGCTCTTCGAGAAAAATGTAGATTTTTGTCGGCTTACCTGTGTCATATGGCGGTGGACATTTTGAAATTCTTAAGCATTACATGATTCTTCATCAACACTTGTATAGACCCAAAATGAGAGTGAGTGAAATTCGGTTTGATAAGCTGCTATAGAACAATGCAGTGTTTTCATATTGTACGTGACGTAAAAATTTGCTCGGCGCATGCACTCAACGATAAGAACTCTCTTGTTCAGGACCCATATGTGTGTGTACATGTTGAGAAGCGGTTCATTGGTCAACCACGAACAATGGCTGACCGCTCGATAATTCATGTAGTTCACTTTGCCGTCTTTTCTTATGCATTCAGAAATATTTTTATCTCTAATAAACGTAGAGAACGTTTGAAGATGATCGAGTGTAGTCGGAATGGAGGTCCATATCTTTCGCAGGATTGTGGTTTTTACCAACAGATTTCTTGTTTTGTTAGGTGCCTTACGGTGAATCTTCTGGATGAGTCGCATTTGCTATATCAAATCTCAATCCTTGACCGACAACAAAGACAGGAATATAGTGCAAACGATCTATTCCGCAGTGTTGGTTTTCAATATCTCGAATGGTGCAAAGCGAATGAGACGAAGGGGTTCATCAAAGTTTGACCAGCGGAGATTCGCCTACGGTGACATCCATTTTCATGAAGTCGCACTTTGCCGAAGACTGTCCAATTGTAAGAGGCCAGACGCATTTCGTTTGCTGTGTGAACTACGGCGTGCTCGTGAATCCTGTTTGAAAACACTTTGAGGTTACTCCCAACTGCACCATAGCAACCTTAAGAAGTGATAATTTTACCACCGATCAATACATGTCCATTTCTCTTTCGCAGAAAATGTCTGAAACCGAAATAGCGACGAGCACAGCCAGTGGAGTCCACCATATCTTTTTTCCATTGATTTTAACACATAAGTAGGATTTCCAGTCAGATTTTCAAAAACCCTATTGAACAGAAGAATGGGATTAGAATCACCCACTCATGTTTCTGCAATCCGATAAGACTGGCAATATTCAACTGATAAGAATCAGCTAAAATAAATCAGTGCACAGATGATCGGGCGTGCTAGATCACACCTTAAGTATTATGCCCCTTGCGATGTGAAAATTTAGTACTGAGAACAAATGGTCCCCGAGATTGAGCAAGGGACATGAAACACTTCATTGGCAAATCGCCTGTCGAGGCATTTTGATGACCCATGACAGGCGTTCGAATCTCGGAGGAACTTGATCAAAAGCATGGTATAGATGATTAATCAACTTATCTCTGATAGATATGCCAGTAAATAGGATCCACTTGCGCACAGTGTACGGGCGAGTTCAATAGATTGCTCCGGGAACGGGTTGCCATGTGATAATGATTCTGTTGATGTGACCGATCTCACATTATTTGCTATTGCGTGTTGACCGAAATTATCTGTTGAATAGCTTTAGTAAATGTATTGCGTCGCGTTCCCAAGCAGCACTTCCGTCGATCTGATGCCTTAGTTTGACAGAAGCATAACATTCACTTGACAGCCAATCAAGGGTGCATAGTGATATGATATTCATTTAGTTATTAGAAATATAGGTCAGAAACTATCGGTTATAAGCTCGTCATATATACATAACTGAAGTCCCGTTCGAGCGTTTGGCTTTTGATGCACGAGTTTACTGAGGCGAGTACTGTTTATCATGACTGTTTCTTTTATCAGTCCCTATTCTCGACTGCGAAGGAGAGATGATTTTAGAAATATCACTACACCTGATTGCCTCACAAGGGACAAGCTCTCTGATCAAGAGTTTTATTGAGTGAAGGTTCAGGTACACTGCAGACTTGTCATTTGTTATTTGCTACATCACTCCCGTCGGATCAACTCTGGATGAAAAATCAATATCCGCACAGCACTGGTGAATCTATCGGACAAACAATGTTGAGGTTGAACGAGGGACATTAGGTAATTGCAGCCAAGCACTGATGTAAGTGTCCAACATTACCGGATCACCAGTTCCGGGTGTATTCCTGCTAAAGCATCTGTGTGTTACCCCGATGGACGAGAATCTCAAAGTCGGCATTACTTAGGTGTGATCCATAGCCGTACGCGTCATAATGCTGCCAAGTGATGAATGTGGAACTTGCTGATGAGAGTACGAACTAAATGAAACTTGGGCACGCAATGCGATACACTGGCTAATCGATCATTTACGGGGCTGGTTATGACCTTTAGACGTTTGACCACAGGCCAGGCTGATCACCTATCTGGGACTCGAAACGGGCCTAGAGGCAATAGGCAGGAGCCCACGGCTTATGCGAAGAACATCATTGCGTCAAAGAACGATGATTTGATAAATGCAGATGCGAAACAGTGAATATAAAGATTTGAGTGGTCCAAATGTACACACACGGGCTGTGAGTGTATCAACCAGTGCGCTGATGTGGAGGAGCGAAATAGGAAAACATCACAGCTTGCCTCTAAGACAGAGAGAGGACGGAAATCCACTGCAAATTTAGAAATGGGATATTACTAACTAACCTGGATCATTGGTAGTGCATTTTTGCGAGCCATCTGACCATAAATCAAATTGTGAAAATGAATTAGTAGTGATAGCGACATCTGGGAGCGAAGAACAAGCTAATACAAATAAAAATGTTGCGTAGATAAGGAACGATGCGCTCATGGTATCAGAGTGCATTTTTTCTCATCAGACAGGATGACGTGGCTGCCATGCTCTCTCAGTCCACCGCTCTTCTTTGTTTCTCTGAAAAACAAACGTTTTTTTGCTTTTTCTTTGATAACTATAAAACAATGTATATGGAGGAAAATGACAGAAAAATAGATGCAATAAAGAACTATCAAAAATGTCATTTCATTTGACTCCACACGAAGAATCATAGTTCTGTCCTCACTGGTCATGCGTCGTGGTGTATATAGTGACTTGAATGATTTTCAGATCAGACGCGAGCATCCGAAGTCCAAGAAGAAACAATTTTTCCTCCAGAAGTGTGAAGCCTGATGTTTCAACGCTAAGTTTTGCAGAATGTGTTTCAGTCGTAACAAAGGAGTGAGGTGAAATGTTAAAAAGCCACTACGCTCAAGAGCTTATTGCACTTAATAACAGCGGGCTACGACTACCTGTTACTGGAGGATATACCAAAACTAACCACAACTGATTTCCTCCTAAGAAACATGACATCCAAACCGCTGTTTAAAAATAAAGTCATCTTCAGGGATAGATAGCATCCATCCTCAAACCTTTATCAATCTGGTAAGCAACAGAATTAAGTCCTTCAATGAACCACTCCAACGTATGTTCGACAATGCTGTGCTTCCACATGCATGGAAACCCAGCCAGTGGTTTAGTCGCTGTCACCTATGGTCCAAGATTCGAGACCCGTCACAGCCACCGCCACCCGACT
>UZAN01060740.1:0-10430 GCA_900618425.1 Echinostoma caproni
CCTCATTAGCTGTAATCCACATTATGCTCTCGTGAAAATGCCCAACGGCAGGGAAGAAAATGTTGCCATTCGATGCTTGGCCCCACCGGGTGATCTGCTGGTTTCAAGACCAGAAACCTGCGACCTGCCGGACAGTAAAACACACAGAATTAGAAACTCCGCCTCCTAAATCGACAGACAACTCACTTAATCATGGGATTCTTGACCCCTCCCCAGCCCCAACACCTGTGTCAGACAGTGCATCAGAAATCTTACAACAACAACAAAGAACGAGACCTTACAATCTACGGAACAGAGAAGCCTAGTTACCTTCTATTATTTTCTTCTTTCCTTCCAAACAAATCATTAATCTATAACGAACATCCTTTTCTCTCTGCCGGGGCGAATGTCGTGTTTGTTATTCGTTCTGTTTCTGTACGCNCTGTTAACCACGTCGTTCCTTTTGTTTTTCAGCCCATGTACTGATATTAATAGACGAGTAAAGCGTGTCGTTCCTGATCTCGTGTTCTCTCTCTCTATCCACGATCGTATTCGCTTGTTGTCCTCTGTAACAAGCGAGAAGGTTAGAGACGATGTTGATGAAACTAATTCCTCTGTGGTTTTCACGAGAGGATCTCTCACCCTTCTTGTAAATTTTTATGATCACCAATTCACACAATTCCGTTGGAACCTCTTCCCTCTCCCACGCTGAGCCCAGGAGCTTCGTTAACTCCGAGACCGCTCGCCACTATCCTCCTCGACTTCTGTCCCAGCAATACCCTGCCATTCGGAGCCGACCGTTCCATTCCTCCGACCTGAATCTGCGTTCAAACTAGCTATCAAGAGGACTAGCATTTTTGGCTCGCACGCTCGAAATTCCAGAGATTGATGTGTATTTCCTCTCGGAAACACGCATTCAGGATTCAAGTTCAGTGATCCGATTAACGTCCCCTTGCGATCCGAAAGAAGCGTTTCAACCGCGCGTTTCCGGGGTCCCTATCACACCAGTTTCTGGCCAAGCAGGCGTTGTTATTGCATTAAGCACCAGGACTGAGGCTGGTCTATTGGAATATATCCCGATAGATAGCCGACTATGCGCAGTGAGGCTCAGATGCTCAAGTAATGTCAGAAAAGCAGAAACCAAACGAACGGTGCTTATTTGTGGTTTCTTCATATGCTTCCGCAGACTGTAGCCTCTATAAGCTACATGTTGCCACAGAAGATTAGCAAATCCGTTGCTGCCAGGATAAACGACCAGGAAAGTGTGGGTGGGTGTGGTTCATAAGCCTCTTGGTTGGTTTGGAATCAGGGTTTTTAGCTGACTCCCCTAGGTGAATTGTCAATGGTTGACTGACCTGGTTATAGCTCCGGATGTTAGCTTGTCGTTCTCTCACTTTTGTGGGAAAACACCGACAGGAGAATACGGTGTGTAGGGTTTGCTCAGCAGAAGCCATTTGGCGCACTTGGTCGTATAGGAGCATTTCGTGAGGTGCAAGAGAGGGGTGCTCAGTCGCAACCCTATATACACCCCCCGACTATGCTGAGGCTTTCGAAGCCCATTTCTTCACATACCCTCAAAAAGATTGGTTTTTTCTGTGCCCTACTTTCCACGGCTAAACTGGTTGATGTATTATGTGGTTCGCCACTGTTATTCCCGGGGTATAGGTTGCCGCTTTCCATCACTGAACAGCAGGTCCTCGTGACCATAGGGTTCATCCCGTTTGCTGTTCATCAGGCTCAAGTGTGTAATAAAAAAAATAACAAAACACTCTCTCGACTTCTCCGATTATAATTATTCTTCTGTTTATAATGTAATGCCAAGGTAAAGATTGCTAATCTTTCCTGTTTGTAGCAACACGCTGGCTGATGTATTTCGTACATGTGATAATCTGTAGAGTTTGATTTGATGTTTTGAAAGTTGTCTGATCTGTTAAAAGTTCTACTGACCATATGCATATAAATTCCAGGTTGTTACGCACTTGCCATGGGAAAGTCATCACGAGACAAGCGGGATATTTATTATCGTCTAGCTAAGGAAGAAGGTTGGAGAGCACGCAGTGCTTATAAACTTATGCAGATTGACGATGAATTTGGAATCTTGAAATCAACAGGTAAGTTAGGTTTATTGATAATTTCCCCATTTTTTATTACATACAAAACGATTCACAGCAAAAAGGGTAAACCCCATAGTCAATGACAATGTTAGGCGGAAGATGTGTGGGGTTATATATATATATATATATATATATATATATATATATCACACTTCTGAGGTCAGACTGTGTGCCAAACAAATCATGATACAATAATCTTTGTGAAAAAGAAAGGCATTCCATAATTTGCATGTGGACGGAACACTGTCAGGTTGCCCCGGCCAAGGCACGTGAATTAACAACCGGAGCCTTTGGTTAGCCAAAGCCTGACCCATCATCATCATCATCGTCGTACAGCGAAATACAGTGAAGCGAACTTCGCTGATCGTTGCCAAACTCGCAATGCATACAAGGTTAGTGGTAAAATTTAAGGTGGACAGGGATTGGATCCATTTTGAGGGAGGGAGAAGGTGAGCTACTATGGTTGACACAGAGTACGCAATCGAACTCTGCATACATACCGTTTCAAGCATTCTGACTTGGTAAGAAACGACAACAAGAACGCCACTGCTGCCGGTTCGCTGCCATATCCCTCAATGTCTCCAACCAAACAGTTGTGGAGTCTTTCGGACCCCAACCTGGAAGGCGAGAGACATCCACTCTACCTAATGGCTCTGTGCATTTCTTCATGCCTCGTCTCCACGTCATCTGTTGATCTCCACGTGGTTTCCTCCAGCCCGGATTAGCCACAGCGAATAAGCGCGGTGCGGCAGACGATGGCTGGGCATACGCAATACGTGCCCTAGCCAGCGAAGCCTAGTAATTTGAATTCGGTGTGTTAGCAGGTTTATACCTGACAGACTCCCAAACACACGACGGCTTACCTCCACGTTACTAACCGGTTCGCTCCATCCAACGTGGGCTAAACTGCGTAAACACCGATAATCGAGAATTTTTAGTCGACGGATATCTTCTACTCGCAAATTCAGGGTCTCACAACCATAAAGCAGGACTGAACGAACGCTAGCACAATATACACGACCTTTTAACTTCAGTGAAGCGTCGCGTCTACGCCAAAGGTGTTTCAGTCCTGCGTATTCTGCTTGAGCCTGACCCGCAAGGCAGCGGGGCGGTGTTCGAAAACCGCAGTCCACTGGGGGCCGGGGGCCAGTTCATCGGATCGTTCGCCTTTTGGACGGGGTTAGACGTCCAAAGTGCCCAGTACACCTCAATGCCCAATCGAGCCGGTGACCACAACCGAGATGTGTGGTTCGTACGCCTCCTCTTGTTGGTTTGTAATCATGGTTTTTGGCCAACTTCCCTAGGTAAACCATCAGTGGCTCACCAACCCGGTTATAGCCCCTGATGTCGGCTATTCGTCCTCTCACTTTGGTAGGAAAACACCGCCACGAGGAGGCAGTATGGGGGAATACTCAAGCAAGAATCAACTTGGTAATCAAGTTTTGGAAAGAGTTAAATTATAAATGCTTGGAAACACGGACATGGGAAGAATGTTCCACAATTCCGCACTCCTGGGGGAAAAGAAGACTGGAAGATAAAGGTCCGACACCTGGAGTCAGAAACCCAACAAGAGTGACTACCCGCCTGAGAATAAGATGGATTATAAAAGGTCAGTAGGAGGGGAACCGCTGAAGTAAGTTCAGAAGAGCAGAAACCAAAGTAATAACGATAGAAAAGAGGTAACGAAGCAACTTCCTGCCGATGGGAAAGCGACTGCAGGTTGGAAGTTAAAGACAGTTCGTCGATCAACCGGATGGCCTTACGTTGAACACGGTCGAGGAAAGAAAGAGCGGGATACCACCGTACGTGACTGCAGTGTTCGAACTTTGTATAAAAGGAGATGCTTGGGTGTAAAGAAAAGCTTTGTACGGAATAGAAAACCGACTTTGCGTGCAGCGCTAGAGGCAAATGTGAGAGAATTTATGAAACAAAGGGACAGAAAGTCGAAAATCACTTGAGGAAAACGAAGGACATGTTATAGGGAAACGAAGAGGAGACACGTTTTTGGAAGCAACAAAATGCACATAATGGGTAAAACCCCATTCAGAGATGAGTCCGAGATCGGAGTAAGAGAAGCAGTAATGACATACGGATCGTGATTGATATTGGTAGTGGTCTGACTGGCTGTGGGGTAAGAAAGAGAACAATGGAGTGTCGTCATCGGCAAGGCAATCGATAAAAAGAGTATAGAGAGTGAGAAACAGTATAGGATTTTAGGGAACACCGGCATTCACGTGGAATGGCTGAGATTGGACCCCATCAGTTTCGACGGAGATGGTTCGCTTATTGAGGAAACATTGGAGCATCGATACGAAAGACAATTGGAATCCAAACGTGGATTATTTCAACGACAGACCCTCATGCTAAACGTGGTGTAAGGCCTTTGAAATGCCGAATGAGACCACGTGTGTTTCTCCTTGGTTATTGAGTGCGTATAACCAGGAATGCGATGTGAGCGACTTTAGGCCGCCCGTAGATCGATGAGGGCGAAATTTATATAGACAAACCGCGTTCGAGAAACGTACGCAGCTCGTGGGAGATCGTAGCTTCAAACACTTTCGGAGTTACAGGATTGAGTGATAAGCCGCTAGTTGTTTTGGGTCAGGAGAGTCACCACGCTTTGGGATCGAAGAAATAATAGCATTTTCCATGGAGTGGGGAAATATTTAAGATCTAGCGAAGAACAGAAAAGGCAGTGTAGAACAGGGGCTAAATCCGGGTCACACCTTTTTAGGACGATAGGACGAATGCCATCCAAACCGGGCGATTTACAAAAATCGAAACCACGAAGGGTTTGGTGGACGTTTGTGGTTTCTATGATAGGTAGAAAGGAGTGGCTGGATGTATAGCAAGAGAGTCGACAGATAGGTTGGAGTTGGAGGCAAACCGCGAAGAGAAGGCCTCTACCTTGTCGTGGGGTTCACAAACAAGAGTACCAGAGAAATTTAAAGTTACGAATCACCGATTTGTCATTCTGTATTTAATCTAACCTGTTGAATTTCATCGGCTTATTAGGTCCAGAGAAGGCTTGTTCAGTGTGCGATAAGTAATTCTGTTTGCACCTCATAAGTTCTCTATTCTGTTTGCTGTTGTTTTCGAATAGATGACAGCAGCACAGTGTGCAATACTACTGATTTGTTCTCTATTCAATTCCATATCAGGAAGGGGTGTTTCAATTGTTCCAGTGGTCTACTCATAGATCGAAGCTCATACCAGATTGTTCNTTTCTAGAGGCTGTTTCTAACACTAGCTTTAATTACTGACACTGAAAGAGTGGATCAGCTTGGAAAATTTGACCAGTTTAGCTACACTGAAAAACATAGGATAGACTTTTACATGGTAACGATGGAATATCGAGGGCTTTTTTGCAACTGTTTCACAAGGCAAGACAGATTTTGTTAACGAGCTTTTCTGAGTTTCGCTGTGCTCGACGTAAAATTATTCACTCTACGCAGAAAGACCGCAAGCGGTTCTGCACGGAAGTCACCATAAGCATAGAAGTGACAGATATCATGTACGATTTTAACAAGCTCATTGGCCACTCATGGAGCAAAAGAAATCAACCAAAATACGCGCTGCTTGATGTAAATCGGAAACTTATCCAAACTTATAGAATAGATAGAACACTGTAATCAGCTATTGAATCGTTGCTCAAAGGTGTTTTTTAACCTTTCCACTTAGAAGCATTCGAGGGCTTAGTATATACTATTGTCTACTCATTCAAACCAAAATCGTCACAACGGTGAACTTCTTGGAACGCAAAATAGCTCCCGGATAAGACAGTGTTCTCAAATAAGTCTGTCTCTACAACACTCGGTCGTTTCTAAATGCTGTTTGCTTCAATTTGTGAGTCTGACTCAATGCCTAAGGATCGGATCACCTAACTCTTCCTCTCTTTTCCAAAAGAGTTATAAAGCGAAATACGAAGACTATTAAAGAGTTCGTTTTATTGACCTAGCGCGGCGCTACTTCTGAACCGCTTCATAGTCGCTAGAGATAACCACACTTGTCTCAATAAGAGGGTGGCGGTCACAGGACAGAAAGTGAATAACAAATATTCATTCTGCAGATTTTCGGAACATCGCTACACGTTTCGAAAGCGGACAGTGGCGTACTTCGTTAGTTCCTGTGCAGCCTTCGATTCAGTCAGTTAGCCGTAGTTGTTGTAGTATCATAGCCACCAAGGCATTGTGCGGAAGGCTCATGGAAATTATAAGTGCATGGTACTCAAGCACTCGAGTGCGTATCCGTGCTTACAACTAGGAGTACGTAACCTTCGCCCTAAACTCCGAGTTTCCTTAATGTTTCTCACTCACCTATACTCTTTAATTCAAGGTTCAGTTGGATAATATCATACGGTGCAGCAGGGTTCCGATGCGCGGACTGTGGACCTGGAATTCTCATAATCGTTTTCGAGGACACTTCCGAAACCAGCCAACTCGGTCATCAATCACATCAATGGCATTGCCAAAGTTATCAGACTGCGGGTTAAATCTTCAGCCTACTCATCTAGATTTTTATTTTATATTTCATTTTTCACACTTCTGAGTTCAGACTGTGTGCCAAACAAATCCCAGTACAATAATCTTTTTAAAAGGAAATTGGGTCATCCAGATTGATAACGAACCAATAAAAAAATAACAAATAGTCGAATAACTTGACTCTGGGATTCAATCCAACGGCCAAGTTGCATTGCGGGTCAACAGCGCCCAACAATTTTTCTCGGCAGACATTGATAGCATTGTTGAAGCACACCCCAAGGCATAGTTCACGATTTGGAGTGATTTTAACATCATTAACAGGGATTGGCTGTTAAACTGTTCAGGGACTTCTCCCCTTGGATGTGAAGCAGAATCATTTGCTCGATTAAGCAACCTTCACCAACTGATTGATTTCTCGACCGTGCTGGCGACCATGCTCGTACACTCACTCTTGTCGTCACACCCAGCCCACGGTTACTTTCAAATATTGCCGCAATTCTCCTCAGATCATCAAACTTATTATCTTATTTCTCCCTCTACCCCAATTATCTGTCCCGCTCTTCCTCCCAATCGTAGACGTACGTTCTGGCGGTACGGTCCCGTTTATCGGTGCAGCTTTCGTAACTTTCTGGCTTCCTACCCTTGGAATAACTGTCGCTTCTCCACTTATGTTTCCATCTCGGCTTCAAAATTTCCCCAAGTTCTTTTACAAGGCATGCCTGTTTATTCCTCGTCTCACTTAACCCGACAAGCCTTTATCTCCAGATTGGTTTAACTACGCCTGTTGTCGCGCTGTTCGTAAAACGAAAGCTTCCCAGCGATGTTTCTTACAAGCACGCAATAACTATACAGCCATCATTCAGAAGGCTAAGGAGCAACTTGTTGAGCACAAACCAGCACAGTTAGCAACCGCCCCCTCTGGAAGCCGAACGTTTTGGTCACTTGCTAAGGCAATCTCCCACACATTGCTAAATCATCTGGCGACTTAGTTTCCTACCTACTTGAAAAATTCGAAGTGTTTTCCTCCAGTTCTACCCTGCTCGAATCATCCATCCAACCCTCCACAAACCCTACAGAGAACCCTCTTTTCACACCACCCATTTCCACCAGAAAGGTGCGTCAGTTCCTCTTACCACTGGACCGACACAAGCTACATGGACTCGACGGGATCCCTCTTATCGTCCTCAAAAATGCGCTTCAGAATTGGCTGCTCCTACGCCGCTTTTTCTCTCTTTCCCTCGATTCTGAGGTCTTCCCAACCTCAGAAATATTTCCGATCCCCAAACGCGGCAACTACTCAGACCCAAACAACTACCGCCCCATCTCTCGCAGGTATTTCAAAGTTTATAGAATCAGTCATTGCTGATCAATTCCGCCACCACCTGGAGCAGACCATGACTATTAGCGACCGTCTGAGCCTTATGTCTGCTTGGAGCTGTCGCAACCGTGTTCTCTTTTAATGAGAATAAGGATTCCTATGTGCCACTTTCTCTTGAACTCGCATCTTTCCTTCATTAAATTTTAACTGGAGCCTTCTCCGTTCCTCAATTTCATGCAACCTATTGGGACTTTCCTTATCTTTTCCGTTACGGCCATCACATATTTATCTACTTCTTTACCGCTCTGCGTGCAAAATCGGCCTTCTGTTCCGTGCCAGAAGTTTCTTCACCCCCGTTCAATTGTTGCTTTACAACCCTCAGATTCGCCCTACACTTGAATACTGTAGTCTTGTGTAGGTGGAGCTTCGCTCACCTTTCTTTTCTTGATTGGGTTCAATGTGAGGCCATTCATTTCATCAACGAGCCGCCCTAACATGTAATTTGCAGTCACTCGCTCACCGTCGGACAGTCGCTTCTTTATCCTTATGCTATAGATACTACTTAGGATTTTTCTCTAGTGAATTTACCGATTCTGTCCTTCTCCTGCTTGTTCTTCCTCGTAGATCCCATACACAAGCGGTTAGCCGTCCTTTTCAAATGACTATCCCCCATGTGTCACATTTCTAACCTTCAGTTATTTTTTCACAAGAACAGCAGCATAACAATGGACTACTCTCCCTCTTTCAATCTCCTTTCCAGCTTACAATATCCTTGCCTTTAAACGCAGAATCAAAAAACTGATTCTGGTTTTAATGTTCCCTTTACCTTCCCACGTATAGTACATTCTTGGATTATGGGGTTTACTCCATTTACTGTATTCACTTACGTGGAATAAAAATAATTGTGCAACGACATAAGATTTTATTGAGCCACAATGAGATGTACCTGCGCACTAATTCCTTCAAGCTACCATCAGTCCCGTCAGATACAACTATGGGACCTGGCCAGTCGTCTGCGTATGTTGAAAATATAATGTGACTACCGATTTGGTCAGAAAACTTGTTTGCCGTCGGCAGTCTTACTTTAAATCAGATCTTTTCGGACAACAAAACGTGAAGGACAAGCTCATGCCCAGCAATTCGTAAGTATGCTGATGACTAAAACAGGCAGAAACAGAAAGGTGAGGAGCAATAAATCACAGTCCTTACACACGTGTGTCAAACCGATCACTACGTCACATGTTCAAGTTGTTCCACACCAAAATTGATTTTCTCACTTGTAGTTCTGTTTTTATATTTCTCTTTCAACCCATGGTTATTTTAGGGCTGTATATGTAGAAGTTAGTGCTAAATAATAACCGATAACCAGCGATGAGGCGATCACAAATCCGGAGTCGTCTGTTGCTAAACGCTTAATGACACCATTGACCGTATTCCGTCTTTCAAATCACTGCGATGCTAAACCCTTGACCACAAGTGAAGCGTTCCTTAATCGATTGCTTTGCTCGAGTTGTGAATGCAGTCGGTCCACTAACTGTGGAGTTGTCCCTTCAATTCTATTTTTTGTAATCTGTTTTTGCATGTACACGTTTGTTGATCCCAAAATTATTTAATTCTCACGATAATAAATGCAACTTTGGCTCTGACTTTTTAGATGAGGATCCGTTGCTACGCGTCGTTGACTTGTGTGCTGCACCCGGCAGTTGGTCCCAGGTACTGTCCAAACGCATCTGGGAGCCCAAGTCGGCAGAGGAACGTAAAAAGGTGTGTGCTTTTTGTTCACTTCACGGTGTCAACGGTGATTCGATTGTAGTCCAGGGTCTATACTATCTTTTTTTGACTTTCTAGGTGAAGATAGTTGCAGTTGATTTGCAAGCCATGGCTCCCATTCCTGGTGTGATTCAAATTCAAGGAGACATAACAAGTGGTGCCACTGCTGATGAGGTTATCAGTCATTTTGATGGAAAACTGGCGCAACTCGTGGTTTGTGATGGAGCGCCTGATGGTGCGTCATGTAGTCCGGTTTGAATTTCTATTCGTTTTTGTTGTTGCTCGACTGACTCCATAAAACACCTCTGATATTAGCTTTTTTGCTAATCCCGTCTCACAGGAGCAGTTGTTGTTGAGTAGATATCACACTTGTTCATCGATAACTTTACTTTTCTCGCTTATACGAAACTCTACAGTTCATTGATTTGATGAGTTGGTGTCTTCCGTTCCCAACCCTCTCTCTTTACCCCTCCTACCGACCTGTAATAGTCCCTCAAGCAAATTGGATGTCGCTCGCCAATGGTCATTGCCAAATAGCACTGTAAGGGATTTACCACGGAATGGATTGCAGATTCTAAAGCCTCGTTAACCACTTAATCTGGAGGCCTTCAACATGAGGACTTTGATGCAGCTAGGTCAGCAAGCTTGTCTGGCTTGTACAATGGAATCCTTAGGAATCGATATTTACTGCGTCGGAAACTCGGATCCAGGATCGTACTACTCTAAGCCACTTGAGCGCGCCAGATTTGTCGACGAGATACGTTCTTC
>UZAN01060748.1:0-10424 GCA_900618425.1 Echinostoma caproni
AACTAGTTGCAATACGACATCTGTAAGGGGAATTCTAGAGAGACAATGCTTCCTAAGAAGCCGGCTTCCATACTACTTCTGGGTATAGTTGGATCCAAACCATGTCCAACTGCCCCTTGGAGTCTACTGTAGCCGAACGTTCTATCAGGTTCGGTTGCAACTGATTCCATTTGTCAACCACTCGGTTCGCGTAGAAGTTGAACCACACACCGAGGCGAGACCTTGGTTTTAAGGGCTTTAGACTGTCAACTGGTGACTTCTACGGGCGTTCGAGCAAACAAACTTTCCACGCCTACGGCAGTTAATCCTTTCATTATCTTGAATGTTTCTACGAGATCACCCCTAAGGTGTTTCCTTTCCTTAGGAAGGAGGTCTAACGCTACAAGCCTTTCTCCATATGACTTGTCCTTCACGCCCGAGACCATCCGCGTGGCTAACCTTTGAAACCTTTCGGTGCACTGGATGTCTTTCTAAAGTTAGGGTGTCCAGGCCTAAACACTTCTAGGTGGGACCTCACTAGTACGGGATGAAGACTTGCCTTTCGGGTGGTCAGCGTATTTCTCAACTGGAATAGATGACCCCTCATCTTTTGTGCTGCAGCTTTACACTGTTCACCTGGCTTGTTGTTTTCGGAGACTACTATCCCTGTCTTTCATTTGGTCTACGCGCGTTAGTTCGGTGGTTTCCGCCTCCGTGCTTAGTCTAATTGCACCTCCGTCGGTGTTCAATGACACTTTGACGGGTTCAGGTCTAGTTCCCTCATCTGAGTCCAGCAGATAAAATTTGTTAAGTCTTCCTGTAGTTGGTCTCGTGGGCCTTAATTAAATACTTTCACACCGTCAGAAAACATGAATGTTGGAATAATCGAGCCCCTAACTAAGTCATCAGTGTACTGTATTCGACCAACTTGGCCTTCGGATGGTGTACGGCGCTCGCTGATGGAAGACAAACCGGATTGACATTTGCAATGATCAGGCAGCCAACCGCCAAGCATGGATGGCGGCCATCAGAGACATTCATGGAGCCGGTTTATTCTTTCCAAGGAGCCAGCCATAGTAAACGAACAAACAAATTATCAACGTACAACAGGAAAAGTATCGGGCCTAGAACGGAGCCGTGTGGCACCACACTAGTGACTTTCTCCTCGATCGACAGTGCCTCCTACCCGAACCCTGAAGGTCCGCCTGTTCAGAACTACTATCCATTTAATAAGAGCCCCAGGAAGGCCAAAACTCGAGCTTTTAAGCAGTAATCAATGATTAACCGAGTAAAAAGCCTTTCTTAAGTCCAAGCAACAGACGTCGACCTTGTGGCCTTCATTCTAATTTCTTGTGGCTTCATCTAGGAAGCACAACAGGTTACTGAGACATGACCTCTTTTTGAGGAACCCATGTTGGGTCGGGGATAGGTTGTAGCGCGCAACATGCTCACCTATTCCGTCCTTTACAAAGGATACTAGTGAGACTAAACGGTCTGTAGTTTCCTGGCGCCTTACTGTCACCCTTCCTTATGTATCGCCACAACTGTCGCCGTCTTCCAGTCCTTCGGTATCTTTCCGAGTCTTAGGGATTTCTTGTAGATTGCACACACGGGCGCTGCTAAAACCTCTGCCAGTGGCTGGACGACGGTCAATACACAGAGAGCTCAGACCAACGATGTATACATACTATTTTAAGCATTCTGGTCTGTTAATAAGTGACAGCAAGATCACCACTGCTGTCGGTTTGCTGCAATGACCTTCAATGTCTCCAACCATCCGGCTACGTAGTCTTTTGGAACCCAACCTGGAGGACGAGAGACACCTGCTTTACCGATGGCCTCTGCGTGGCTTTCTCCAGTCTGCAACAGTCACTGAAAATAGGGTGCACTGTGGTAGACGACCACCAGACACGCAACGGAGCCTAGTGAGCTGAATTCGATGCGGTAGCTAATTTTTTTTCGATGCATTCTAAGACGGCCGACAACTTACCTCTAAGTTACTAACCCGTTCACTCCATCTCACTTGGGCCAGACTGAGTAGGCATAGATTGTCGGAAACTGTTGAACCACGGATGTCTTCTACTCGGTCTCACAACCTTAAGGCAGAACTGATCGTACAGCCGCTCAGTATACACAACTCTCTCTCTCTCTCTCTCTCTCTCTCTATATATATATATATATATATATATATATACACGACTTTTCAACTTCAATGAAACATCACGTCGCCGCCGCAGGTGCTTAAGTCCTGCGTACGCTACTTGAGCCTTGGAAACACGGGTCGATTATCTCCTTTGATGCGCTACCATCGTTGGTCATTCAGCTACCCAAGTACGAGAAGCAGTCAACTTCAACTAATTCCCGACCGTATAGTTTCAGAAAGGAGCTCGGTGACACCCAGTCTTTCAGTATGACTGCACTTTGAAAGTGCAAAGCGCATACCGAACGGAGCAACAGGACTTTCTAGTCTTTCAGGTGCGCTTTGTGCACCCTCCATTCATTTTTTAAAATTATTACACACTTTCGTGGGATGAACAGCAGACGGGGTGGAACCCCATGATCACGAGGACCTGCTGTTCAGTGATGGAAACCGGTAACCTAAGCCCCGGGACTTGGAGTGGTAAACCACATCAGGCCCCGATAGGTTGGGTGTGGTATTGAACTGGAAGACAGCAGAGCTGCCTACCACCAAAGTCGGGTGGCAGTGGCGGGACTTGAACAGGCAAACAGTGCCATCAGCATACTCTGGGTCGCACAGCTTTTCTCCAGCTGTCCATTTAATACCAACATTTTGGAGACCACTTAATGGGTTCTCCTGTATTTCGTGTAAACAACTCTGAGGTAAGGCGTTGTGTATTCGGTAATGGCTCAATAGAGAATCCATTGTCCCATCAAATTCAGGTTAGTCGGCTTCGCTGGTTAGGACACGTATTGCGCATGCCCAGCCATCGTCTGCCGCACCGCGCCCTATTCCCAGTTGCGGCCCCAGGTTGGAAGAACTCGCGTGGAGGTCAATAGATGACGTAGAAACGAGGCACGAAGAAATGCACAGAGCGATTAGGTAGAATAGGCGTCCCCTGTCTTCCAAGTTGGGATCCGAAAGACTGCGGCTGTCTGGTTGGAGACACTGAAGGATATGGTGACTAACCGACAGCAGTGGCGTTCTTGTTGCCATTTCTTATTAGGCCTAAATGCTTGAAAAGGTATGTGTGCATACTGAGATTGTGTACTCTGTGTTGACCATAAAGGTTCATTTTCTTTGCCTCCCCCCGATTAAGCCCAGTCTCCCCCCATCTTGTGCTTTATCACTTGATTTATCTACATTGTGAGCTTGGCAGCGATCAGTGAAGTTCGCTTCACTGTACGATTATGATGATATTTCGTTTAGGAAGAAATTAAAGAGGAATGACAAAATAGGGCATCCTTAACGAACATCGCTTTTAGTTTCGAACGATTTGCCCAGCCCACCGTAGACCTTTATGCGAGTGGAGTGAATTCAATATGTTCACTTCTGCGACATTCCTTTGGCAGGTGACCAGAACATTCGGCTTCCAGAAGAAGCGGTTAAATGTGCTGCTTTGCGCTCAGCAGAGCTTCTTAATCTTTTGTATGATGATTGACTAGTTGTTGCACGCTTGCAAGAATCATCGGCGGGAGCAGGTTGAAGGCGAAAGACCCTATCGGCGGAAAGCTTTCTCTTAACGAGCAGCTCGACAACAGGCATGGTCAAACCATTCTGGAGCCAGGGGCTTGCCGGGTTTAGTGAACTAAGGTGTGGAAAATTTCAAAGCCGAGAGGAAGATATAGGCGGAGAAGCGACAATCATTCCAAGGTTGGGAAGCTCCTAAGTTACGAAAGCTGCATCAATCAGCGGAACTGTCTCTCCAAGATGTGCATCTAGAATTGGGAGGAACAGTATAACGGATAATTTGGGCAGAGAGCAAAGTAAGACAATGGTCCGATGAGCCCGGGGAGGAATTGTGGCAATATTTGAAAACAATTATGGGTTGGAGGTGAAGACAAAATCGAGTGTATGAACGTGGCCGCCAGAACGGTTGAAAAACCAAACAGTTGCTGAAGGTTGTTCAGTAGGGAAAGTAATTTTGCTTCACAACCAAGGGGCGATATTCCTGAAAAGCGCAGCAGCCAGTCCCAGTTATGAATGTTAAAATCACCCGAAATTGCGAGCTGAGCTTTTTGTTCTGCTTCAACTATACTACTAATGTTTGCCGATAAAATATCAAAGAATGAAGAGAGTATACAGTGCAGGAGTGACTAGAAGAGAGGAACCGAAGCTTCAGCCACATAGTGTGAAACTCGCAGGAGAACGGGGTAGAAGAAAGTGAATGGTGGATGAAAGCACAAACAACAACTTTGCGGATGAGTGAAGTGTGAAGAGAATAATTGGGAAACTGAAGATGAGTGGTGTTTGTAGAAGCAGAAAGTTTTGTTTCGGATAAAAGTAGAGCAAGAGGGGAAATGGACTGAAGAAATTGATGTACAGAATCAATATCGTGGTTCAAGCCGCGAATTTTAGTGAGTACGATTTTCGTGTGAGAGTGCGCTTGAGGACACGTGAATTCTGCACAACGAATTCAATTTGAATAAACAGGCTGAATATCTCTAGCTATATAGAACCCCAGTCTCGTATAATTTTGAATAATTTTTTCAGTGTTGTCGTCTTCCATTCTTCCATTTAGACCCAACCGATATCGTACTTATTTATCTTTAAACGATTTGTTTGAAGAGAGGAGGCAGTCCGTGAACCTGACTCAAATATATTGTAATCGCAGTGACCTGATCGTTGGTTCTTAAATTTGGCCCTTTTGAACGTCGTGGTTTTTTCAGTTAGAAGGCCCCCTGTTGTCCTCAACAATGAAGCAGTTTATTCACTATGAATCCGTTCCACTGTAGAATATCGTTGTTCACCTAGTTGATTGAAAACATGTATTTCAAACGTCTAATATTTTATATTTTCATATGTCTGAATCCAGACTGTATGCCTAACGAGGCCTTATGTGGTTTACCACTCCAAGTTCCGGGGCTCAGGTTGCCGGTTACCATCACTGAACAGCAGGCCCTTGAGACTATGGGGTCCACCCCGACTGCTGTTCATCACGCATTGGTGTGTAATAAAANAAAAATCATGATACAATAATCTTTATAAGAAAGAAGACGTTCCATGATTTGCATGAGGGTGGAACACTGCCAGGTTGTTCAGGCCAAGACAAGTGAATCTTCTTGAGGAATCCACAACCGGAACCTTCGGCTAGTCAAAGCTTAACCCACAAGTCACCGGGACTTTGTGTGAAAACCGCGTTCCATTGGGGACTGAGGCCCATTTCATCCAATCATACGCCCTTCCGATGGGGTCAAACGTCCAGGGTGCTCAATACACCTTGACACCCAGTCGAGCCGGTGGCCACTGTCACAACNGTGATTCGTGCACCTCCTCTTGGTTAATTTTAAATCAGGGTTTTTAGCCAACTCCCTTAAGTGAACTGCCGGTGGTTCACCAACTCGGATATTGGATTTTGGTCCTCTCACTTTGATGTGAAAACACCTCCGTCACGAGAAGGCAATGAGTGTGGCTCCCTCGTCAGAGGCTGCTTTTGAGACGCCTGTTCGTATAGGAGCATTTCGGGAGGTGCAAGAGAAGGGTGATCAGCCAAAACCCAAGACACTCACCCCGATCATACTGAGACTGTCGGAGGCAATAAGGTGTTTAGTGACAAACTATACCATTTTATCTTTAAAAAACTTGCAATCATCGCATTGTTGACTCGGTGACCGTCACTTTTTCCTCATCTCACTTTAGCCTGTAGAACCGTTTTGAATTTCACGGAAATAGTATGCCTTTTGCTTCTTTCAAAAATGTGCAAAAGCGATATGCCAGAACGCACAAAGAGCGTTCCCAGGTAACATAACCTGTTCAGATTCTGTTTAGTACCGTCATTTATTTCGTCAGCCCGAACATCGCAAACATCTTGGTCTGCTTCCGAAGAAAAAGGACTTTGTTATCCGAGCGCGGTATTTTGTAGCACAACTTTTCTAACATGTTTTCTCTTGATCACCAGCGAGAAAGAGAAAAAAGACAAGAAAATAAAAGAGTTGCGACGACAGGCACTCACCCGGAACACCGACGAGTTCTATTTCAACATGTGCAACTCCGTTTTCGATGTACGTTTGTTCACTTTCTCATTATTACGATAAACTAGGCTGAGCGCGGGCATATCCCTCTGAATGCGGAAACCCAGTACACAGATTCCGATCTGAAAAACGCACTCTCAATGAGCGTGGCGCAGTTACAACATGAACTGCAAAAGGAACTTTCAAAAATTGGGCGTCTGGAATCTTCCACCAATCTGTTGCACGGAGAACATGATTTGCGACCTCGAGGTGCACCAGCTAGACACATCTTTTTCGCGGAATCCTCAGCCGAAGCGGCTGAACTCCGTGCATCCATCCGGAACGGTGACTTTATTCAACCTTACGGTTCTAGTGCTGACTTGCTGGAGGAACGACGCGCAGTGTACAAAGAGTTAGAGGAACGACTGGCAAGGGCCGAACAACTGAAGCTGATATTGAAGCAACGTGAAGCAAAGCAAAATCTGACGGTAAGAATTCTTTCGTTGGTTCAGTCTCGTTAGAGTTTTGTCTTACCCGCTTTAGTGTGATTTAGCAAATGAGAGCCAGTTCCTAAAGCCTTATTCGCAGGGAATTAGGGCGGTGTGTGAGCAAACCACAGTCCATTAGGGACCAGTTAATCGAATCATGCGTCCGTTAGACTAGATCAAACTTTCAAGATACTCACTACATCTCAATGCTAATCCAAGCCAGCATTCACTGCCTGAATCAGGCGGATACGAGTTGGGTTTATACATATACTCTTGGTTGGTTTAGAATCAGAGTTCTAGCACACTCCATTAGGTGAACTTCAGTGGTTCACTAACCCGGTTATATCCCCGGATGTTGGTTATACATCCTCCTACTTCGGTGGGAGAACACTGCCACTTGAAGGCAGTAAAAATCCTTCAGCAGAGAACTTTTGAGACACTTGGCTGTTTAGAGCATTTCGTGAAGACGCCCACATCCTATCACACTAATGCTCTCTAAATCACCCTGGGATGATAGGCTGTGGGAGAACTGAGCTATCTTTTACTAGCCAACTGTCGTTACTTGGATTCGAGGTTATGGGCTCTGTCCTCGTAACAGCAATTTAATTACCGGTAATACGAGCGTCCGGATTGGCTTTCACAGTAATACGTTCGACGATCCTATGAGCAATCACAAATCATGTTTCTCCCTTTGGTAGTAGACAACTGTTATATTTGAAGCATTGAGTTCCCCTTATCCATTTGATCAATACAGAAAGAAAACAAATGCAGCGGGATGTTAACGTTTCTTTTAATCTTCTCGATCACTGACTTTAAACAAATAGGTACATATCCTTTTATTATATACATAGTAGCACATAGAGTTGTTTGTTTTAAGTGGACGGTTGAGAAGATTAAACGAAATGTTAACAGTTCGCGACATGCATCTTCTTTCTGTATTAATGAACTTTCATATTGCCTAGTTTTTTTTTCATTACACGCCCTGGTGTGATGAACAGTGGAAGAAGTAAACTCTATTGTTAGGATTATCTATCGCTCGGTCATGAGAACCTTGGGGGAGTGGAATAACGTACCACTTCCGTTAATCTTTGATTTGTATGTTTCACATGTGATTGATTGACCCAAATACATCGGAAAGTCATTACGAAACCGAGACTTACTCTGGCAGAGTAAGCCTTTCACAATTTAGCCCCGTTTTTAGAAGAAGAAAAACTTGAGCTGCAAAAGATGGTTTGTTGTCCACGCATGGAGATGGTAACTAAACGGGGTGTGCAAGGGAGGCGAATCGGGAGTGTCGGTTCATGGCGATAAAGACCATGATAGTACGGCTGCAGTGAGTGAGGGGGACTCAGGATGGACAATTAAACTGAGGAAATGGTCGTGACGTTACCGTCAAGACGGGCAAATTTATGCAGTGGGACGAAACCTCGTCTACAATCAAGAGATGCCGTGAAAAGTAATGGTAATAATAGTTTTTTATTCTTTTTGGTTGAATATGCAATGGCATAATCGATTTTCAAGAATGAGGCGGATACAGAAGCGGAATAGTTGCACAATAGTGCCGGGGCTAGGACACGAGAGCCCTGGTCGCCGCCTTCCTATTAAGAGTAGATTGCCTTATCGCCTTCCATAATACATAGGGTTTGAACGTGTCATGGAACAGGAAAGAGACAATCTGTTGAGACAGAACGGAGGAAAAATTGGTACGCGCGTCATCCATTTGAAGAAATTTAAATAAGAGAAACATTTAGTTTCTAGAACTGAATAGACTGGTTCATTCGAGGACAGTTAACATCAAAAGGAAGCGGATTTTCGAATTCTTCGATCTGCTTATACTACTAGGCTACCAACCTTGAAAGAGTTCAAGTTTATTAGACTAATGCAATTCAATGCTGCCTCGTGAACTGTTTGCTGAAATGCCGGAAAAATGGATGGAATAAGGAGCAACCCAGCTAGTTGTCTTTGAAAAACGTATAAACGGAAATGGAAGTCAGGGTGGACTGTTGTCAATGAACAACAAGGCAATTAACAAACTCTTGGCACGTCTGAGCGCCGTCAGACTGGATAGAGATGGATAGTTTTCTGAAAAATTATAGATATATGGAATAAGATTTCCAGAAATCATAACCTTATTACAACGTTAATGATACGAGAATAATCACAATTTTGCGGTGTTCAAGTTCGCTAATTACCAGATGAAATGTTTATCGATTTCATGTCTTAAGTCGAAACAAATGAGCTTACTTTCGGTGCTTCACAAGGGGTCAAATATAGCACATGGTGTAGTAATCCTAACACGAGGATCAGATGAATGATAAAATGTTAAGAAGAACAAAATCATTTTGTGAATGATTTATCGACAAATAAGTTGTAACAACATCGGTATCGTGTGTGATGATTTTGGGATAGCTATAGCGTATCCTTGTGATCCTTATTGCTCGGTTGAATGTGAGGTCGAGTGAATGAACGTGTGTGCAGCTTACGCCACCCAGTCTTGTACCGATAGTGGGGTAGATTGTGTGCTAGCAATTGGTTTCTGAGCCTATAGATAGAGATAGCTCAGGCGGGTTACTATTGCCCCTGCGATATTTGACCTCTCGTCTTAGCCTTCTGTTAATAGAGTAAACTGATCAGAGGGCCCAGACCACGTTCAGCGTGCGACCAGATTTGATAGAGCTGTAGTCACCGTCAGTGATGGCGCAGTGGTTTATTCACTGTCACCGGTGTGCTTTGGACCTTATGGCCCGAGGTTCGAGCCCCGCCACCACCATCCTACTTTGGTGGTAGGCAGCTTTGCTGCCGCCCGTTCAATACCACACCTAACTTATCGGGGCCTTATTTGGTTCATCACTCCAAGCCCTGGGGCTTAGGTTACCGGTAACCACCACTGCGCAGCAGGTCCTCGTGACTATGGAGTTCGCCTCGTCTGATGTTTATCACACTTGGGTGTGTAATAAAAAAAGTCTCCGTTTCCCTGGTCTTTGGTTCGGTAAACTCAATTGTTATCCAGTGCGTGGAAATTTGCGATCTTGAAATACGGCTCACATCCTGGATAGGCTCTATCTCCCATTGCCTGATCCAACTATAGATGGCTTCAAATATGGAATTTCACCCGCTTACTTCAGTACTAACACCTACACCATAATGAGAAAAGGAATAGTGCTCTCTCCGTATATAGCCTGGGTAGATGAACTTCACGAGGGCATTGGAGTTCAGTTCAGTTCAGATTGTACAACCAATAATCACGCATATTCGTGCGCCGATTTTGGTTTGTCTTTTGGCTGCCTATTAGGATGAAGAATAGGAGAAAAAAGGAAAGTTGAAAGTGGAGTCGAACAGAAAATGCAGAAGTTCATTGGTCTAAGGTTGCAAAGAAATTGAGGAGATGCGCGAACGCCACTGTTTACGACACCCAGCAATATCACTCAGTGTCTCTAACCATCGGTTACGATCATCTCGAGGTCCCCAGCCAGGGAGCCTAACAGGACCTGTGTGACCCAGTCTCCGGGTCAGGGTTTTCATACCCTCATACCAGGTCTTAGCTTGGCCACTCTTGACTTTCTTCCACCCACTACTTGCCTTGGCGAACATCGCTCGCTGTGGCAACTTATCTGGTGACATGCGTACCACAATGTCCCAACCAACGTAATCCATGGAGGTCGATCACTTGCTCCAGTGGACGACCGCGAATACTCAAAACTCTACGCCTAACCTCAGCATTGTTCGACCGGCTGCCCCACCAGATTCGTGCAATGTTGCGTAGACAGCGGTGTTCAAACACCGACAGTTCATCTTTGTTCCGTTTTCCTAATGGCCAAGATTCTGCGC
>UZAN01060750.1:0-10423 GCA_900618425.1 Echinostoma caproni
TTTCAAGATAAACCGACTGGTCAAACTGATCAACCTTACCTGAAAAAGATTATTTCTTCAATACACATATGAATCCTTTTACATGATTGAAATATTTGAAACTTTAACAGTGGAATTACAAGTCGAAAATATCCTCTTTTTCAGTTTGACAAACAATTGTGGAAATCTGTCCAACGTTTCTACTGTTAAATTAGTAGGCACACTATATGTGACAAAACAAAATGACGATTTGAAGTATTACGTGTCAGTAACAGTTTCAGCCCCATTTTTGTGGATGCTGTTGCTAAGTGCAATGCGTAGAGCATTAGTCAATAGAAGATAGTGTGTTCATTTCTCACACTGCAAATTGCACTCGCTCAATGAGGAAAACTGATGACGGATATATGGAACAACAATTCGCTTTGGGAATGTTGATGTTTGTTTTACGGAAGCACTACCGATGCAAAACATATCTACAAACAGGCGTTTGGTTTAGCTAAAAATCTACAATTGCCTCAACCCAGACTGTACCGCACTTTCACGTACATGTATAATACACCACATCCGCATAATCAACGTGATCCTTGACATTAAAGCCCGGAAATACGAAGTGAACATGTTTATGGGAAACAACTACAAAGGCATTCCTCATTTATCCATAAATGAATTTGAAACGTTCCAGGGATCCATTAAGTCTCCGCTTCAAATTGCCAGCACTTGGCGCATAAACAAAGTGAAATGCAACGGAGTTCGATGAACTGCTACATTCAACTGCAAAAGTGGGACGCCAGCGTTTGAGTCCACAATTTATAATCCTTAAACGTAATCACTGCGCCGTCACGTGCAAAAAAAATACAAACTATAAACAGATTACCAGCAAGCATCTTGAAAGAAGCTAACAGTACTACAAATTCAACTAAAAGGAAACATGTGAATGTTTCCGAAAATTACGGATCCACACAAAACATATCCTTCTGAGAAACCTTCACAATGTGACCTAAACCAGCTGAACCAGAAGAACAAGGATTGCTTCTATTACGATAACCGTTAATAACGGCGGTGACAATATGTATAAATCGATGACGTTTTCGTCGAAATGCACCGCCAACTAGCTGCACCTAAGTATTCATTCTCATAGCCAGTCATTAGAATCAGCAATTGCTAAAATCGCTTAGAAGCAGATGACAAAGTTGGGTCAAACTACGTTCTTTGGACTGACTGCCTACATTCCACAATGCCACGGATCATGAGAAATAAGAGCAGTTAAATGTTTGACCATCTCTTTATCAGAGTAAAGATTAAAATGAGTGTAATTTGTCAAAAATCAAAACAGAATAAACGTGTGCAATGTTATTCACACGAATATTACACGTCAAAAATAACAAAGTTTTCGATTGTATACCATTGTATAGCATCGCACATATTTTTTATTAACTGAATGCCCGAAATAACAGGGATATTCCGGTTGAATCGTAGTTCCCTTTGATTTCATTTCCTTTGCCAACCATAATAACACTGTTCCAACGCGTTAAAGTACCAATCACAAATTAAATTGTTTGTCATTCACACCTCAACTGCACGCAGCACTACTAGCTAATCTGGGACTTGAGAAAAATAACATTCGACCTATAGTATTGCGAATGGTCCAGTGTCGATTACCTTGTTTTTCCAATTACATTTAACTAATGGTATTAGTGTGGCTGGGAATGTCAATATCCCCTAAATCAGCAAAAATAATTTTGAATACCAGGCAACGGAATTCCAACTTTGAACACTGATTTCATGTAATACTGCACAGTGGTGTTTATTTTGTCAGGATATGTGATAAAGAATCTATTTTCTTCCTCAGTGGATCACCCGCTGATCCAGCTCTTCACATATTACGACCTAATGGATTCCGAACGGAAGACGTCGGCACTCAGGAGAACAGGAGTTAATTNACTTGATGAGTTTTTTGACGAAGAATGAGGATTATCGATAAGAGCGAAATATATGCAATACGGTTCATCCACAATCTCGGTTGAGATCCGGTCGAAACTGAAGCCCATGACAGGCATTCCAGCGATAACTTGATAGACATTGAAAACCTGCCTACTGCTTACCACATATTCAAGAAATTGAATGTTATACACGATGTCAAAAAACTAACAGAACATACGAATCACATGTGCTGAATCTGCAGAGCCTGGCAGGAAATTCATGTTTTTTTCATATGAAGGGAGAATATTTTCTCATGACAGAGAATTCGATAACAATGGAATAATTCGACCATACATCTTGGTATATTCCAGATATGATAACCAATGGCATAGTCTTGTTTTCACTTGGCCTGGAAGATTGATATATCCCATATACGTGATCACTATGAAGACTAATAACCGATAATGTCTATTTCAGACTGGAGATCACTGTGAGTACTAAAATCTTACGCAGTGAGTAGTTCCGAAATGATCAACGTGGAAAATTTGCAGAGGGATTCAATTGGCTGCTTGTTTTATTAGCAAGTGCAAAAAATTGCCCTTAGTCTGCGGGCAGTCTTAGTTGTATTTCCCTCCGAGACACTATCGATATACCAGCGACTTTGAGCCGCCCGCTGCCTTCTCTCGTCTAACGCTCTGCTCGGCTCGATATTCGCCCGGGACTGCCGATGTAAATAACCTTATTTTCCAATTATCTAGTTATGTGTTCTCCTACCTGGGTAACGTCGGGCCTGTTGTATGTTTTGGGGTTATTACCCTCATTGGGGAATTTAGCTTCAGCAGCGTTTGTCGGGGGGAGGGAGTAGGAGGGGACGACTGACAATACCGTTTAGAACACATGCAGTTGCATTCGGACTAAGTTCAATGTCAAACCGCATGTCTCACCTAAAAAGCCTTTTGGGGTTTTCCATGCCTTGCCATTTTCGATCGGCACTTCTAACACAATGACAGAATGGAAGTGTTATATGTCGGTATTTTAGGTAGCAGGTTATGTGTGAGAACAGAATTGCGACATGCATCTGTGACTGTCTGACGGTTTTTTAGCCTAGCAATGATAGGCACCATCAGGATGCAGGATTAACTACATTATTTGTCCATGTCTTTGCAGTCAATGACTACGTTACAAAATTGATGAATGCAGGGAATGTTTTTGTTACCTAAGTACCTGGCAACATTTACTTTGATTCTTTTTTGATTCAATACAAAAACCGTTACGATAACCTAAACCACCCGTGTCGTTTATTCAAGATGGAAGATTGAGGACAATTTCGAATAACAACAATATCATCTTCACACCAGCGCGAGATTGGTGTGATTTGAAACAAGGGGAGAAGTCTTGTTTCATGTTGAATTGCAGCGGTCGTTCTGCTAGCCTATCTGCAAACCATACAGTTATGGATGAGATGCAGTCTCCTCAGTTGTTTTCAAATTAACAAGCATTATAATGGCTCACGGAAGTTTCTAGGATGTACTTTGCTGAACTACTCACGGCATAAGATTGTATTCCTCGCTCCCTCTCTTGTGTTGTAAGTACTCAGGCATCATTAGCCTGGCTACTGATCACTTATTTGGGATAACCCAATATATCATGTCAGATCGATAAGAGGGCACATCATTCGTGGACAACTATGGAGTGTTTAGGATGTTGTCGTTTAAGAATAATTTTCCTCTCTCGTATGGGGTTCCTGATGATAATAGTAGTCATTGTGAGTGTAAAACGCAACCCATCGTCACGAAGCATTTCTTTTTGTCGCAATAACCGTCAGCAGATTACGTACACACAGAAAAACCGAACAATAGTGGGAGACAGTTGAACAAATAATGTTCAATGTCCGGCATTTGACATTCATTGGTTCTGTATTCTTTATACAATGCTGCCGTTCATAATTATACTGCTAACATAATCTAAGCACTTCTAGAGTACACGCGGCTGGAAAAAAACAAGTGTACGCGTTCAGTATTGATTATGGATGAATTTGAAGTGTAACAAACGGGGAAATTCAACAGTTGTTTGTCATTTGATTATGTTCAAGCCAATGTTGTCTAGTATCAACTAAATAACTGCATAATAAACCACACTGCTACCGGTGTATCACTCGTATTTTGGTGATCAAGTTACATAAGAAAAATGATTATCAACTTACTTTCTGGGGGACAAAACAATAACCTCGAAAAGTGTACGGCGCCAGAACACGATCGGAATATAACCCGCAGCGTCTTGTAATTTATATGAACACTCTATGGGAAGTGAATTCCACTGTGACAGATTAGCGACATAGTGTACGTAATTCAAACGTATGGCTAATATTCTAATTCGTACCTCTTAGATTTATGAAGTTAGACCAGAAAGTGATGGGGTAGATGTGCCTCCTTGTCATTTTTAGAGGATGCTTCCAAGCACCAGCTGACAACACAATCACCATTCCATTTTATAGCAAACACTGAATAATGAAATCGTATTTCCCACTCCGAGTGAAGTGTTTAACTTACAAATAAATAAACAAGTAACCTGATATATTATTTTATTGTGTTGGATTGCATCACTTGAGGATCAATTTTTATCCAGCCAAGAACATTTCAAAGTAAGTAGAAAGAATTGAGCCAGCTGAAATGTTGCGCCTAAGCAGGTAGCTGTTAAGACAGATAATATGATTTTGAGGGCTAGAAAATATGGCATCTGATCGTGATGTGTACACACTTTACTCAATTCTTCTGAAATAAAACACTGATGACATTGTGCAATTGGTTGTAAAATTCCAACCGGCTGTTCTGTAGCAGAACGTGAGGAACGCACTTGTTTGAGATGCTGTGTATCCAGGAGTGAATACTACAAGTTTCAGTTGCTATTCAATGTCTTCATCAACATCATTGTGCGCTGGGTGAGAAAGATTGCATCAATCGTGGTAAGTCTATACCGGCATGAGTAAACTTAACGCAACATACTTGATTAATTAGGATGAAACGTTTCATTTGAAGGACAAGGGTGGAAGGATAAATTACATTAATTTCAGCGCGGCACTACATTCAAAGATAAATGTTTGAAGTCGAACAATGCATGGTGCATTTTCTTGGCTAGACACATACATATGGATCCGACAGCACGATTCTTTTCATCTTCCTGTTCGTGACGTAACCGGTGTTGAGCGGATGGATAAACATATGTACACAAGCCACTGATATAAATATCAGATTGCAATAGTTATTGAGAACTTACATGTTCATCTATACACTTTCTGAATCGTCTGTGTATCGGATTAGAAACGCCGATCGCTCTGTTTCGAACTTTTGCTGTTTGTTAGAAACATCTTACACATTTATTTTCATTTCAAGATTGACTTAACGAGCGAACAAAAAGTATATGGTTTGCCTGAACGCATCAGGTGCGACTGTTTTATATTCATTCAAATAAATAAACCGTGAGAATAGATTACTGGCACGTTGGTCGGGATAAATTAACAATTTCCCATGAACCATACTGGTTCAAAGTCAGATAAATAAATTTGGAGGATGCCAGTGACTAAAGAATAATTTATAAGTAAATTTAAAAAAGGTTGCATCTTGAATCGCTTAGCCGAGCTCCGTTCAGTGACATTAAAGTGGATAAAACACGGTACTTCGAAATGAACAACTGTGAAACTCATCCTGGTTCCTTAATCTATTTAACCCATTCACAGCCATATGTAAAACCCAAAATTTCGAAAAACGCATTAGGAATAAGTTTTCATAATAATTACATTATTATACATGGAAAAAGCCTATAATGTCAATTATATTGTGGCATATGGCCTCAAGCTTCTGATCGGTAGTGGCGGTTTTACTTTGAAAACGTCACGTTGTATTTGTTTGTCCTCTAGTGTATGGACAGTGATCAAAATATCAGTCACGAATAGAATCACATAAGTGCAATGAAGCCAATGGATTGCATTCGTGGAGACAGCTGATAAACCCGAAACCGTACCCACTCCGATTGAGGATTTGATCAGAGAGACAAGGAACGCATAGCCGAGATCCTTGGATTTGTTTAACATTATCGCTCTCATAATGTGTCATTTCCCTCAAAAGCTGTATGAGTTCATGCTATGCAGCATAATAAGCTAACAAGCTAAGTAGTTCTTACTTGAATTCATTTCAAAGAAACTCATCAGTTAGCTAATTACCTGAGCACTCAAATCTACATAGATGACCTCATAATGTTATTTTACAAATGTCTGCTCGACGGGCCCCTTGGTGTTTGACAGAACATAAAACTAAAATGTGAGTGGAACAACAACAAGTTTGCAAGTGGGCTGGATCGTTTGATTTCAGCATGCTGACATTTTGATGAAGATCTTTTTGTTGTTGTGAGCAAAGAGCCCTTCTTCCCACACAGTAACTGGGAGAAACACGTGCTTTTCATCATAGTAGGCAACTGGTAGAATAGTTGTAGTNTGCTTGACAGAATTAGGATGGCAATAATATGAATCCGGTGTTATATAGTACAAGAGATAGTTGATGCTGACTATTGTCACAGAATACATATGTTGCCTTTCAACGTTGCCTCTCATCAGTTCTTATTACCTCTTGTTGATCCCCGGTCAAAATTCATACCATAAGTGTTCCGATTATCGTTGGGTTGCAATTTCATGGTGCGTGAAGTCACAGGTCCAATCCGGTTTGTAATGTGCACCTTGGACGTTTGACCATGTATGTAGGGTAAAGGGTTGCATTGAGTGAACGAACCCCTATTTACCTAATTGCTTTCATTTTTCACACACCACATGACTAACGTGCGTGTGAGACTGACTGGACGGAATCTCTGATTTGGCATTATCTAAAAGCCTTTGACTGCTATCAAAATCATGCGGTAATGATTTTCACCCAACATTTGGCCCATTAGGTGGGTGGGCACATAAACTGAACATAGATATATACGTGAAGGGAAAACCTAAATTTAATCAGCAACCGTCAAGCAAGAAAAAAATAAATTGCATACCGTTTTAAAACGTCAAATATATTTTCTCTAACCCGCCTTAGCCAAACGAAAGCGATATGCCTGGATCAAGGTTTTCCTTGCCTCGTCTGTTGGTATTAACGATACTGTGTGCAAATGAAAACAATGTGAACTATATTTTTATTATGTAGTTTAGAATAACGGTTTTCTATTTCGGAATTCGTAGTGAGGAATTTCTTACCATAGGATTTTCATTATGAATACTGTGAGAAGTCGGTTGCTGAACGGCAATAATTTTCACCTGTGAGTAACTTAGGGCAAATTGTAAGTGACCAAGTTCCAACGCTGAACAGATATTGTCCTCAAAAGACCTTAATACAAAGAACACGAGATGCATGGTTGAAAAGGATCCGACCGGAAAACCTGGGCGTCGTGCTCATGACTATTGATTTAATTAGCTTCGCTTAAACTGGGTATATTTCACTGGTTTTGACTGCAAATGCCATTCAGTTTGTAAATGTATTATGTTGTGTCTCCTTAACCAGGATTATTACTGGAATATATCTTGTTTATAGCTATATATTTGTTTAGTTATAGTTGCACATTGACTCAACTGCTGACTCAAATCGAAACATTCACATTGTGAATAATATTATGACATTGAAAAGCAGCACTTGATAGATGAATTTGTAATTGATCGATTCTTTTGCTAGTGTACAAATTAAATGAATTAGACACCTACAGAATTGCAAAAAACGCTTTATAAGTAATTGTTTCCAAATTATGTTCGCTAATCCGCCGGCCTCTTTCCAAAACCGACAAAATTCTACAACAATTTAATGCGACATTTGGTGCTGCGGTGGAATTGCTAGCTGTTCGGAATCTGAATCTCAGGAAATTTTATGTAACTGGACAGGGAAGATCAGGTTTCATTGAAAACGATTCCTGTTTCATGATAGCTAATCTCCAGCTCCATACGCACATTTTTAATTGCTCATGTTTTCCCATGTTCGCACAATAAAGCAATCAATTATCCTAAATATTCAATAAATTCAACAAATTGACGAACTATGTGCGAAGACATCGCTCACATATGATTTTTTATCCTGGAGCTAATATTCGGTTGTGTTCCGCCGCGGCTACGATGCACTGCACACAGCAAGTTTAGTGGATAGCTTCCAGAACTAGTAAAAATACACCGAAGAACCCCCGGGAAATATACGGCGCATTCCGTGCTTCGGTGAGACACTGATAACTGTATAGCTCTATGGAAAAGATTAAGACTGTTTAGTTCCGTCTCCTCTAGATAATTTGCTTGAACCTTAGTGAACAGGAAGAGATGTAGATCAACTCGGTTTTCGAAAAACGAGTCAAAGCGCCTGACAATACCACCTGACAAATCAGCATTTAGGCATACCAGGTTTTCTTAAACCACTTCGGTTTTAGTTATATGTGTTATAAATGAGTTATAAATGTAACACTGCACAATCCAATGGTGTTTCTCTGATGCCAGTCAAAGCGTTCCGCAGCAATATTATGGCACACGTCTACACTGTTCACTGTTGACGAACTACGAAGGATGTATACTTTACTTAGTTTGAGGGATTGCGAAACTTCAACTGGATTTCACTATTACGCATTTTAAGTCATTTATTTCATCATCATTGGGCGGCGGGATTATTTTCAATAAGAATGTACAATTTGATCCATTTCGACATTTTTGCGCTTTCCTACGCTTATAGTTACCGGTGTATAGTTCTGAAATTGTGATGCAAATTTTGAATGGTGTAATGAAACCGTATTTTATCGAACAATGGTACTTTCTACTATCACTGTGGATTCATATTAATTTTTCAATGCACTTTATTGTATAAAACATCATCTCCTTCACCGGATCTTGCATTTAAAGGCTCTGAGACAGTATCGCATTTGAAATGCCACAAAAACGCGGGAATGTTCTCTTTATTGAATTTCTTTGGATCACCTAAAGCCAGCCCACCGTCACCACACGTTCAGTTCCACATTGAGAATATTTGCCAGCTGGGATTTCAAAAATCTATGGCACGAAAACAGCGGTATCATTTTGGGCTCGGCAATCCATTCATTTACAAATCGTAAATTGCTAAACAATGACTATTTTGCTGCTATTTGTGAGCTCGAAATTTAAGTAGATGGCACGGTTGTCGATCGTGAACAAATGACACCAAACTGTTCTGTGTTAGGCTGTTTAATCGGTCAGGTTTCTTGGTAATATTGAATGCGATCACTGACCACGTCCATTGCTCTACTTGAGTTTTCGCCCAAAACAATGATTAATTAAAATTAGAGAAACGGAATTCGGGATCGCGATAAAATCAATTTTCCCGGGGGGGAGGGGGGGGAATACCAAACCGGTAACAATGTGGACACCAAATCATTTCCAGCCGCTCTGTAATGGACATCTGCTTCCAGAAAGTATGCGTATATTTAACTAATTCGAGGAAAGATTTCCCCGTCAATTGATTCATTAGTGGCTCGAAAATCAAAAGCTAACTAACATTATTCTGCAGAAGTTTGAATCACAATTTTGCCTGTTACAGATAGGATGGAAATGACTTCCGCTCACCTAGCGGGTCTGTACACAAACTGAAGTAATTAGATGGAAGCTGTGTTAATGTCAAATGATCTACGAATGTCAAGTGCGTTTAAATGATCTGGATGAAAAATGACCTCCATTGTAATCAAAACGACTGGTTTTGTTTGATTATTTTGTTCGAATACTAGCCATGATCTAATATAATCTAATGCATTTTTGGCTGTGACGCCGGTACTAGCGCGGTGGTCACTACGTTTAGTGTTCTACTTTATCCAGTGTGTAATGTGTCGTGATAACGATATACCTCATACAGTAAATTATCACTCCAGCAATTCTTTAAATGATATACGACGAAATCTCGATAGCCATACAAACAATCTAACTAATATGCACCGGGAATAATTGGGCCCGCGTGAGGATAATTTACGATCCGGTGGTAAAGACATTCAACCATGAGCAACATTTAACCCAACAGGCAAATTCACAGAAATAATAGTACGGTAAAGGCAAATAAACTGAGCAGTGTTTGCGAAGATAACGATTTAACTTCGCAATTAATTAAGTTGAATATCCGCGTTTGTGCAGTGCATTCACAAAATAATAACGTTGATATTCAGACAATTCACATCAGTCAGACCGCAAATAAGAAATGTCAAATCCTTCCCGAAAGATATCACACAGGCAAAACTCCTTTCGAGTTTCTGGTTCAGAAAGTATTCGGCGTAAAGATAAGGTTGAATAAATAAGCACTATCTAAGATTAGTAAACAATTCATCGTATTCAACCTTTGAGATTATTTATGCGCACAGAACTAGCATCATCTGAACCAACCGCAAAAAAATAAATAACATTTAAATACTGGTGATAGACGAAACCGATTATCTATGTGATAATCCAGTAAATTTCATGTGAGTAATGGAGGATTTGGTTAAATTTCAAATGGGAATTCGTCGTGTATAT
>UZAN01060759.1:0-10419 GCA_900618425.1 Echinostoma caproni
TTGGAGAGCGGATATGGTTAGCAGGAGGAGAATGGCCGAGCCAACGGAAAGCATGTGACGCGCCACCAATGAACGACCCATGTATCATGATATGGGGTGCACTAGCGCAGGTGTGATCAAACATTGCCCAACCAGTATGCCACTTTCGGCATGAAACCACAGGCCAAAGCGATGGGGGAAGGGGCGAAACGCGTATGTGCATAAGTGCAGTTTTGAAGGGGGGAGGCGCTGAGACTCGTTTGATCAATGATCCGTTCATACAGATGACTACGTGGCACGGATCAAAGATCAACAAACTAGCTACTGCATTTTACCTCGCCCTAATTTGACTACACAAACAGAAAAGAGGGTGAGTTTAGGCACAGAGAATGCACGATTTCCGGCTGCACTTTCACAAATTTGACTTCACTATCCGACTGAGGCATGTGTATGATAGAGAACACAAACAAACATAAAATGATGTAATCCAACAGAGATCAAACGTTGAAAGCTGAAAAGCAAATCACCGATACATTGAAACGACACAAAGATCAAGACTTCACATATCACCCTGTCTGTTCGAAGATCTCAAATCCGTTGGCTCTAACGAGCGCCGCATATATATGGTCTACCCCAAATACACAAACCTGGTATATTATTACGTCCCATTACCTCTCTATGGCAAATCAATCTCAGCACGCAACTGCCCGTTAGCTAGCTAGACTTTGGGAACCCATACGTCAACGTGTCGCCAAGCATAATACGGAGAAACTTTTCAATTTGTTGAAATGACCAAAATTGTGAACATTCACAATCGACGAAAGTTCTCTTTGGGATAATGTTTCTCTGTTTACAAATGTTCCCCTGTTAGAAACGGTTGATTTCATTTGTGATATTATTACCACAGAGACGCGATATTCATGGGTATCCCAGTCACAACTCCCAAAGAACTCATACCCAAATGCACACTAAATGTACAATTTTTGTTTATTACCACATTCTGCCGCCAAGTCGATTGTGTTGCTATGGGTTCAACCCTCGGATCTGTTCTCACGGACATCTTCATGGTCAAATTAAAGACAATTTTCTTATCTACGGCTATTAGTTCTTTTGAACAATATCACCGTTATGTAGATGATATCTTTTGCGTGGCTAACAAGAGCACTAATCTTACCCGCGTCGAGTCAGAATTCAACACGTCAATTAAGTTCACAACTAAACCAGAGAAGATGATTGCTTTCCGTTTTTTGGATTTTCATCTGACTAGACGCCCTGATGGCTCTATCCAAAGAGATATATATCGAAAAACAACACGGAATGGGCAGTACACATTACTTCGTCCCGCTCCGTCAAAAACGCAACCTCGTATAGCCTACATTGTGAGTTCTTAATCAACGGGCATATTTCGTGATTTTTATGACTGACCGAAAAAAGACCGCCCGGAATCAAGATTCCCGTTTACCAATACGTATGTACTGGGTTCGCGAGACAATGCGATCAGTTATTTCAGTTATTTTTTCTCAACGTAATCAGTGTAAGCGAACCAAATGTCCAAACACTGCGGGATCACTGCTTATTCCCAACCGAAGCCATGCCTAGCTTGTCACGAATGCTCCGTCGACATCTTTCCCACACTGTCATCTAGCTCATCTTACACACACACACACACACACACACACACATAGTTTTTACAACCATGCACGCTCGTGCGCCGGTTTTTTGTTGCCGCCTCATGGCTTTGTATTTGGATGAAATGGTGAGGGAATGTTCAAATCAATGTCAGAGTGCGAAAAGAGAGGGAGAGAATTCATGGAGGCCAAGGTCACGAGTAGAATTAGTAAATACACGAGCGCCACTGTTTACGACACTCAGTGTTTGACCGATAAGGTCATCCAACCAAAAGCGATTGTGTGGATAAAACCACAATCTCCGTTTCACTTGACCGCACTCAATGTCCACAGACTCTATTGGATCGGTCAACAAGCTGGCTTAGCTAGAATCTCCGAAAGACGCATACAAGACCCTGTTTCAGTCATCTCCCTCCGTTCTCCTGAACTAACCTCATCCTCATGCTTCACCCTCGGTGTGTTAGGCGATTCAATATCCGAGGCTCGCGGTGTTGAGACTGCGCCAAGTGTCAAGGCTGAGCGAGCGCTTGCTTTTTGACTGGATTCCAATCGGTAGCCGACTGTGCGCTGTACGCCTCGATGGTTCTGTACGGATGAACAGCTACAGAACGGAGCATCCATACTTATTCGTCGTGTCTGGGCATGGAACAACCGAATTCATACAGAATAATGTTCACCAGGGTTTCCCTTTCTCTCACAGACAAAAACTTGATCGATCTGGTATAACGCCGGAGACATGTGAGTATCTTTCAAGGCAGTGTAACGTCAAGTTATTGTATCATGAACAGCCGGGGATCACTTGGGACACCATACGAGTCAGATGTTTATCCACAAGAAGACAACTCATTCGTGGAAATTGCTTGAGTTCGATCGATGATCCTCCGAACTCCCCTTCATCTATAGTCCAGTCAGTCAAGTTAAGCCACGCCTTGATCAGAGCCAGTTTAATGACACACATCCACCAAGCTATTTAAGCAATTGACACGTGACTTGACTTCCTCGACAAACATCCAAGTTGAACAGGATATCATCTTCAACGATAACCAGGCACTTATNCCCCCCCCCCCCCCCCCGCGGACCGAGTAGAGTAATGAAAAGGGGCTTGGTATATTTCCTTTTCAATCCAATCAAAAATCTCTGACTGAATAGCATTTTTTCCGTGGTGATCCAAAGTGCAAATTTAAAAAAAATATTTGCTTCTACAACAACAACACTAAGCATTATTTTCATTCACAAAGATGAACCACACTGTTACGCTTATTGTATAGGCGCGTGCGCGCGTGCACAAACAGTGAAAATTTCCAATCACGTAACAGCTCTGCGTGAGGGGTGACACACCCATATCTTCTGACACATCGGATCTCCTCGAGGTACCCCGGTATATTAGTTAGTCCTTGGATAGAGAGTTCAATCATCCAATTCATCAGCACTTATTCGGTTGCGAGGAACGGGAGCAGGTGACAACAAACGAGCACATGAGCAGGCCACGATTGATCAAAACAAAAGACGAAGAGTTTTGTGGGTATTTTTGTTTCAATTTTCCTACAATCATCCACGTCGTACTTTCGCGTTGTTGTTGTCTTCGGGCAGCGCATTTCGGTGTCGGAGCAGATGGAACAAGTAGACAGCTGAGAGTGTGACGAGGAAGAAGAAACAGTGGGCACTTGTGAAGATGTTGCGTAGATGCATAAGCAGTACGGATTAAGGACACTCGGCCATATCCCTCAGTGTCTCTAAGCACCGATTATACTGATCCCCGGGGACCCCACCTCCCAAACAGGAGGCCTGACGTAATCTGTATCATAGGAAGCTTAGTCAAGATTGTTGAAACTTCATGCAAGGTCTTAGATTGACCATCACTACCATCACCTTTCGCGTTTTACCATCCATTTTCTTTCTCAGTAGGAAGAAAAAATCTATCAAGTGACATGTCACGCGACACAAGCGCCAGTCAACCAAACCCATGGGTATATATATATATATATATAGAGAGAGAGAGAGAGAGACAGCACGTGGTCCAATGGGCGACGACGACTGTCTGAAACTCTGAACCGAGTCTCAGCATTGCTTGCCCCATTGCTCCAACAGTAGACGGTGCAGTGTTCAGACACGGTTTTTCTGCCATTATTTTGTTACCGTAACAGTTTGGTCCCTGAGCAACATTGCAGTATTGGTGGGACTACTGCAGCACTCAGTCCATCACAGAGCCGGAATTCGCAAAGGTGCCACAGATGTATCAAGTGGCCAAATACCAACGGAAACTTCTGCGTGCGTGCGGACACTTCATGCTCCAGGTGTGAGATATGACTAGCTGCTCAAAGACACACTTTCTCTAAAACATTGTTCATTTAGAGTGAGGTTCCAGTGCTGTACTGATAACCTCCCTCCTCCCCCCTACCCCACCAGTCATGTAGTAACATTTTACACTCTGAAGGTCCAAAACGTAGATGGAACATGGTTAAACCATCCAAAAAATCCGCACACATGACGCTATGAAAGCACAAAACAACGAAGCTCAATTTGATATTCGGCTCACTGAAACCTAGGAATTTTGGAATTCAGTTTTTAGTTTCAGTTTAAACAACCAATAAGCACGCACTTCCGTGCGTCGCTTTGGTTGCTGTCTTTTGGCTGCCCATTTAGATGAGGTAGTAGGAGAAAGATAGGAAGACTGAGAGTGGGATCGAAGAGAAAATTAAAAAGTTCAGTGGACTAATGAAACAGAGAAATTGAGAAGATGCCGAACACTACTGTTTACGACACTCAACCATATCACTCAGTGTGTCTAACCATCGGTTACGATCATCCCGAAGTCTCCAGCCAGGGAGCATAACCGGACCCATGTGATCGAGACTCCTGGTCAGGGTTTTCATATCCTCATGCCAGGTCTTAGCTTCACCATCCACTACCTGCCTCGGCGAACATCGCTCGCCGTGCCAACCTATTTGGTGACACACGTAACAAATGCCCCAACCAACGTATTCTATGGAGGTCGACCACCTGCTTCAATGGGCGACCGCGGTTGCCTAAGCTCAGCATTGCTCGTCCGGCTGCCCCACCAAATTCGTGTAATGCTGCGTAGACAGCGGTGTTCAAACACCGACAATTTGTCTTTGTCCTGATTCCGTAAAGGCCAAGTTTCTGCCCCGCATAGCAGGACTGGCCGAACCGCCGCAGAATACGCTCGACCCTTCACCCACAGCCGGATATCGCGACGGCGCCACAGATATCTCAAGTTGGCAAATACCAATCGAGCCTTCTGTATGCGAATTGACACTTCATCCGTGATGCGTCCACCGGGTGAAATGTAGCTGCCCAAATAACAAAACTTATCCACTTCCTCTATTACTCACTCAGTTAGAGTGAGTGTGGGTGCTGGACCAACCCGGTCTTGTAGTAGCATTTTACACTTTGGTTACACTGGCGCTCAAGCTATCCCGAAAAGCTTGCAACTTACCTGGATCTTCGCTTAGTAGCACAATGTCATCTGCATGCTCTAGATCAGTCTGCCACCTGGAAGTAAATCGATACCACTATTCTCGCACAAGGATGGGGCTGTTTCCATAATCAAATCTATAACAAAGTTAAATAGAAAAGGAGAAAGAGGGTAATCCTGACGAACACCACTTTCCGTGGTGAACTCGGGCGTAAAAGTGCCCTAAGCCCGGAATACTTTCCGGAGGCAGACCACAAGCGTTTTGTATACTAACAGTTTGTTTGAAACAGTACGCGGTACAGTACCGGGATTCACTTCGCCCCGAGACGGGGACGTGAGAACCACTTACTCGGGCCTCGTTGAACAGGGACAGACACTCATCGTATTTGTCACGCATTTGACCTAATTCGGTGGTCAGTCGTTGCTGTGCGGATTGGGACTCTTGTAATCGATTGACAAGCATCTCATTTTCTGCGGCCAACTGAAAAAAGGAGAATTGAGATGAATGATGATCGATGATGACAGTGAATGTCTCAGGTCAAGCCAAATCAGCAGTAACTTTATGCATCCGCGGAGGGATGAACTTTCAGTATTTTACACAAACATATTTGTGAATGCAAATTTACAAAATCCGGCAAAATGAAACTGACGGTAGTTGGATATCGTCTTTGTCAATCAAGGAAGCAATTACGTTATTGAATCAAATACTCCATTACTCTCGTGTAATTACCTAATTCTGTAGATGTGTGTCTATGATGCAGTTCTGCATGTTCTAGAGATCTCGCCAATAAATAACAGTCCTTTTTCCACATACGAGAGGAAATCACTGAGGGAGCACGCAAACCTAACAATCAGTTTGTGGTGAACGGAAGGCGATCTCAATCGGAGTGAGAAATAGGAAACCTTTCTGACTTTACATAATGTGTTCTGAACGTGCAGTGGCCGTGATAAATTGTGTGATAGTGTGACGTCAAGATATTTTACTATTGTTGATTTCCTCCGTGGGTAGAAAGAAACAACTCCACGCAGCGCAACGATTGACATGAGTTAATTCATTTCAAGTGTTCGAAATAAATTGTCCCGAACCAGACCGAACAGATAAAAAAGGTAGAGCCCAGAGGCAAGGGATACAGATAAAAGTGCGGTTCCAGGCCTGTGTGTGTGTGTGTGTGTGCCAGACAAGGAGAGGCGGCATTATGGGACCCCGTCGAGTGTAAAACAGTATCAGGTTTGTTGGCAGAACGCGAAAACGATCGTGTTTGATACGGCCACGCTGACAACACGTGAATAGTGGAACAAATTTGGCCAATGTGATTTGGCACGCGATTCAACCGACGCATTCGAGCGCGCGCGCACACACGGTCACGTGTGCACACAGATTCGGACTGGTTCTGCGTCCAATGCATCTCTGTCATGGGATCGATAGGTCCAAACCGAAGACATTCTCGCTTGATGGACGCGGGACGAATGGGAACATGGACCGCGAGTACAAAAATAGACAACGCGAGACTCAGATAGAAAAAAAAGAGAAGCGGATGGAAACCGATTGATTGGTCTACGTGATGCGGTCGATGGGAGTATGGCATTGGCTATCGGATCGATATGGCCTGGATAACCGATTGATTGAACATAATGGAGGTATGGGTCTATTTGTGAAACAGACGTTTGTACTGAGTGTAGGCATCCCAAAAATAATTTTTTGATATGATACATGCGAACGAATTTCGAGAGTGAACATAGATGATTTATTTGATCGGGAAATCCCTCCCCCCAGGCAGTCAGTTGAACGGTGATCCGACCAGACAGGTTGCTGGGATGACGTGGGCGGTGCGTGCGTACACAACCGAACAGCCATTCACACCTACGCACAAATGACGAAATCTCCGTGTCAATTAGATCTGCTTCCCATAGGGTGGCAGGCAGACTATGTGCTTGTTGACTGTAGAGGAGGAGTAAAGCAATCTGGAAAGCCGGTCTGACTTTGTATCTGTATTCTAGCATCCTGTGAAAATCCCCCCCCCCCTCGACCCCCGGCCTTTGTTCGAAACATCATTCGAGAAACCAGACCAAGTGGTATTGCTGTAGCAGACAAATATAATGGATACAAGTGAAATATCATCATCACCACCACCACCACACGACAAAACATAACACATGTTGATATCGAACCGATTGATCCAAGTATCAATCATGACTGATTGCTGATTGATGAGATTGATTCATTTCCATTCGAATTGTCATCGATTTGCATTGTTCCACAAGGAGACACTCTTACTTGACACGGTGACGATTGGCTGAGCACTGGAGTCAAATAAACCGTTGTTCTATCCTAAAGATGAAAGTTTTCATTCTATTGGACATGTGTGTTTGAGCGTGTGTGTGTGTGTGTGTGTATGTGTGACAAAATGACAATCAATAAGCCAATCGTGTTGACACTTGGAACCAAAAAAGTATCAGTCAAACGCACAATCCCATTATTTTTGAAATATTATTTGCCGAAGGACGAGAACAGCAGCAGAGCCTAACAAACGGAGTTGGAAGAATGGCTTAAAGTATACAGCTATCAAGCAGGTTACGTCACCGTCAGACTGGTTGGGAAGCTGTGTTCGAGTCCCATCACTACCCTTAACCCTTTTGGTTAACTCGTCTCATAAGAAAAGAAGATTGTATAAATACCCACTCAATGAGAAAAGACACAAGTGGACAGACAGACAGACAGATACACACACACCTGTTTGACACGGTTCTCCAAATCCAATCCACGAGTTAACAGTCGAGTCACCTCCGATTGCTGGTTCACAAACGCATCCGATTTTTTGGCCAGTGCATCCAACAATGTACTGATGTCTCGTTTCGCGGTGGTCAGCTGACGTGCACAATCTCGAATCAGTGTGCCCTCATGCTCGTCCAATTGGTCCGCTTTCTCTGTGAGTCGGTTTCGCTGATGGTGGTGAGTAGTAGTCAGTCGGGGCGGCATAACGAGTGCATATTTTTGTTATGGTGTCACGTGAATAGGGAGAGAGAGAGAGAGATGGAACACAAGAAACAAGCATTAGTATTGTCCATTCGGTCACGTAAATTATTCATGTTGAGACACAACTCTGGGGACCGAAATGCATCGCGATTTTGAATGAGCACCACTATACTATAGACAATAACAATTCACTTATCGGAATTTCCAATGTATAAAAACAAAATTTTACTTTACCGGGAATAGAACGGGGCGGGGGAGGGGGTAGTGGACCGAAATGGATGAATTCAACACTGGTTCCGGGTAAAAGAGTTAAAATAATCAGGAGGTTCGTGTTCTGTTTAATTTCACTGGGAAATATGAGACGTGTACAGGGAGTTCCGACAGAATGTAATCTACTTTTGATATTCTAAAAGTAATTAAGTGAGCTGAACGACAGTGAACCTGTCTAGCGTCATCAACAGGGGGAAACCCATCTCAGCCAAAATCGGGAAGTTTCAAGTATAACGGGTCACTGATTGATTATAGCATTCTATGAACAGCAGGTTAGGAACTATCGAAGTATAACCTCAACCGTGGACATAGAGAAAGCGCCAAGTTGAGACCAAAGGGTGCCTGTATATTTAGAGCTGGTCGGCCTATCGTATTACTTGAACCGGGGTGTATTCAATCAGGGTACATTACTTTCGTGTTAATGGGGAGAAATGTTAGAGAAAAATGATCAACACAACAACAACTACTACTACTACTACTCCAATAACCCGGATCGTCCAAATCAGTGGCACATTCTACTCCACGCAGTTTGTACCATTTCAACTTCAAGTTAGTCCACCGATCGAACACGTGACACGAAATGGCAATGAGTTCAGATCACATGTGTTCCGGTAAGTCGAGAGTGGACACACCGATCGATCGAGGGGGTGGGGGAAGACTGATTCTACCATAATCAGATAATTCTTCATTTAGATCAGAATGTGTTGATAAGGGAAAGCTATAGCCAACACTAGTACATTTAAATTACCACAAATGAATAATCCACTCTCATTCAGATTGCTCGCAAACTATCGACAATCAATGATAGAATGGGAAGTTGTAGAATCTAAGAAACGGGGTTCGGTTTGGTCGAACTCGGGTAGTACATCAAAGGGCTCGTGAGCATGGTGAGTTAGTCACTTCATTTCATCGTGAACAGCTCTGCTTGACTATGCGACGCTCAATTAAATACCCTTCGGGGTTCGTGTAATTAACCCCAAGCCTGGAAGAAGTTTACTTTTTAATCATCATTATTCCCCTGGCAAATATTAACTTTCGAACGTATATTCAATATAAAGTGGAGTAACGAGAGGGACACAAAAGAAAATCCGGTTGTACCTATATTGCGCTAGTAAACTGGGACGAAACATCATCATCGGTGGCGTAGTGGTTTATTCGCTGTCAACAGTGTGCTTTAGACTCTTTAGTCCGAGGTTCGAGCCCCGCCACCGCCACCCGACTTTGGTGGTAGGCAGCTTTGCTATCATCCGGTCCAATATCACACCTAACCTATCGGGGTCTTATGTGGTTCGCCACTCCAAGTCTCCGGGATTAGGTTACCGGTTTCCATCACTGAACAGCATGTCCTCGTGGCTATGGGGCTTTCCCCGTCTGCTGTTCATCACACGAAAGTGTGTAATAAAAAAATCATCATCGTACAGCGAAACACAATGAAGCGACCTGAACTCAGTATTATCTACGCAACCGTAGTGAACTAAGTATAGCGCCAGATTTATTTACAAAACTAGCATAGGAAAGGTGGCCATCAACAATGAACTGTGATTATCCAATTCACCAATCACAAACAGGTCGCGCTTAACATATGGTGTTGCAACCGCCTGCCAGTTCGTACTTGGTCTATCAAATCGACCGAACCAGGTCGGACTGGGTTGAAAATTTTCACTATCTACTCATTTCACGCGCTTCTCACGGTAACACAACAACAGAGATTACTAAATCGGGTGCGTTTATAAAGGCCTCGGTGGAAGTTATCCACATTTCAGTGTCTCAGTGCTGTTCGCCTACGGTTTTGAAACACACACACACAAACACATACTAATTATTGAGTTTATTATCCTTGTTATCCTTGTTGGAAGCTATATTTAGACCAGAAATGTGCACAGCATGGGAACACATTTTCACGGCAATCAACTGCAGACAGGGATGCGAAGTGTCAAAGCCCATCGGTGGTTACTCGCGAAATCAGTGGAGCAGAATCACATGCCAACGACGACAACTGAGCCTCCCCCCAACGCGCAAAAGAACAACAATCTCAACGAGGAATGATGCGTATCGGTGGATAAAAACGAGAAACCGGAGAAAAGTACCACTATTCACCAGAGAGGATAAATCCGAAGGCACGGGGGGGGGGG
>UZAN01060768.1:0-10411 GCA_900618425.1 Echinostoma caproni
CCCCCCCCCCCCAAGAAAAAACGATTTGTATTACTTCGTTTGTGGAGGATTTGAGACAATGACAATAACTGCAATTTTAATCGTAATCATCTGCTTTCTCGGAAACACTACGAATCAAACAGATATCATAGCATATGAGAAAAATGAATGATGGCCATCAATTTTACTCAATCAACACTTAGTGATCACCGTATACAATCATTCTAAATTCCCGATCATTCACGTGAGAAAACATTTGAGTCGGGTGAGTGACAATCAATCAAGCTTACCTAGGATGGAATAAGTGAACGCAAGGGATACTTCTAATATATGTACGTTTAAGATACATTTCTTGAGACACTTTTCAATTGATCCAGTGTTCCAAGTAGATGAGGTTTAACCTTGACTCGGTCCTAATCTTTCAGGGGCCACATCCCTATTCCCATCCACTTAACACTTCTTTTAATTTGTAATCCATACACACAATCAAATAATTATATCTATCAATCAAATCCTCACAGAGAATAAACATGATACAAATGTGTGATATATCTATTACCTATTTCTATGAGTATATTGGGCAGAAGATGAAGTTGTCGAAAATGAGCTGGTTCGTCAACTCATGTTTTCTCAAATACCCTAATATACAGTACAATGTTCGACATAGATGGGATAATCGAGAGCATTATTGACCTCAAAGCAAGAGTTGTGGCCAAATGACAAAAACTTTCTGACGACCACTGCAGTGACACGAACATTTCATGATCAGGTTTCGCTGCTGTCGGATATTTTGTAATGATTCATTATCGTTAACCAGATGATGGTCGATAATTTTGTGTGAGATCAGACAGTTATGCAAAATCTCCGCGTTCAGTGACGTTCCATCATCAGAGGCGTTCGTTTAAAATTTTTGCTGTTTTGCACACAATACCACCAGGTGGTTATTTGTCACAAACGGAGGTGGACAAATGTCCGTACTCAGACAGTATCTGTTAAAAAACTCAAACTTCCGAGCACTGTGTTATCGAAAGAATGAAGTGTCAAATTATTTGAATTGCATTTAGAAGAGTAATCAAAGTGTGGTGTAGTGTAACGAGTACGCTCGCACCACGGTACAGTTTCCAGGTAACCAATCAAGAAATGGAATCACCGACCAATACTGTGATCTCAATGAGCACCAACCGGACTGGCCGTATGCAAGAAAGTAAACAAGTAAAAACCATATCGTTGTGGATTGGACATTGAAGAATTGATCAGTGATTGTTTGATGCTTGCGATGTATATTTCCATGATTTTCTGAATACCTGTATCTACAGCTCGTTTTGGTTCTACCTGACCTTGCGCTATTCAGTGGGTTTTCAGTCCGATACCGAGTTCGCGCTATTCGATTTCGATTCCTATTTCACATAGTACACCGGGACAGAATAGTTCAGATAAACCTTGGACTAGCAATTTCAACGTGACCTATTCAACAGATGCTTCAGCAATACACGATATCCAAGTACCGGGTGAGATGATCGGTTTCTGTGAATCGGAACATTATTAACCAGTAGATGTTGTAACAATCCAATAGTCAAGGCATGTTAGACTCACCAAGAGGGGTAGTTAATATTCAACGATGAGACAAAGTTTAACCTGGACAGATCGGATAGCTCACGTAGCTATTCTTTCCGAACACCAGGAAGGAAGCGATCGAATTGACTAGGTAACCAATCGAACAATAATGGACGCTTTCTCGAGGAACGTTCTTTTCAGCTGGTTTGAATCTGCCGTACAGAGTTGACAATGATCTCAATAGGGTAACATAAAACTATAAAACTGTTTAGTCACAAACAATCAATTCGCAATTAGTGCACCTTGTAACGGTTAGTTAATTTCCTGCGAACAATAGCATAAAAACAACTGTGGAGAAGACAAAATTTTCAGGTTAAACAACCAAATAATACATCCGATTTGAAATTTAAAAAAATGAAAAAAGAACATTTTCTGTTGTTTTAATGATGTGGATAACACGTTGCACATTTCGGTAATGCCTGAATGTATTGTTTACTCGGTAATTTTTTTGGTCAATGTCACATAAATCAATCATATTGAACAGGTTTTGGGTTAACTAACAATCAAATCATTTCAGTCTGCCAAAAGCCACAGTTCTCCTTTTTCTTCAAACATTAGACACATATCAAAAAGTTCTATCCATCTTCATGCATTTGAACTCATGAAATATAGGACTTTTGCTCTGCCCCGCTCCCCCTCTCTCTCACACACATATTTATACACACACACACGCACACACACACACACACTCAGTGTGCTTCTATGAACCGTGGTAATCTGTGAATTGTAGTTTATTCAGTCTGTGTCAAGGCCTTTGAATTTCGGCTGTGCCTTTATGAAATTAAGCAACCAGCTGCTTTTTCGCAGTGGATAAACTTGATTGTGCGCGTTTACATCAATTCATCCATTTTTCAAGGTCGAATACTGACCTACCATTCCTGCATTAGGAAATCCCTTTGTGTTTTCGCCTACGATGTCGCAATTTCAGTGTTTGCTCATTCCGTGAGGAATTGTTACACACGGTTAAGAAATGAACATCGAGGTCACAGCATCAAGCATCGCGCTCAGGCGAAGTTCTATTAACAGAATGACAATTCCGTTCATTCCGTCCGTTCAAGCAACATTCACTCACTCGTGAGAAAAATCGATGACGTCCATAACCTGGTGCAGCAGAAAGAATGCAAAAGTGTGGGAGTTATTTTAGTGCAGGAAAGTTGGTTACATCCAGACATCGAGGATGATTTAGTTGGATTGGATGGCTTCGATGTTCTCAGGAGAGACCGGATTGTGAAATTTTGCAACAGAGGTGGCGGAGTGCTCACTTTCGTTGATCAAAGTTGATGTAACAGCACTCGGTTGATTTTCGCCTACTTAACTGGCTAAATTAATTGTACTTTTGTTTGCTGCAAGCCCCGCTTTCTCAGCAGATTTCGCTTTATTTACTTTGTGAATATATATATATATATATATTGCCCCCTATACACTAGCCCCGGATTTAACACGATTTGCTGATAATATAGTAGTACAATTCGCCACCTGTATTGAACAGTCTTTGTGCCTTGCCGCTGGAGATTTCAATCGATTTGATACCTCCTTTCAAACTACTAGAAGCTTAATTAACGTTACAATTTTCCAACCCAAATCAATGCTTATCTCAATCGTATATACGTAAATTGTCCCAATGTGTTTCGTGTTCTTAAACGAGCCCTATACCATTTTTCCTTACAACAAAATATACTGTAAAACTAACCCCTGCCTTCATACGCGATCCACCTCTCGTACGCTACGGAAGAGAAATTGTTCTCCTGAGAACTTATCCCGACTGCGGGACTTAGTTTCTTCTACTGACTTTTCTGTGTTCTTCCATAATCAACTGCCTTCTTCTTGCGAACATCTTACCGATTATCTTAATTTCTGCTATGACCAATACTGTTCGGTTGAAACTATTTATATTCGAACCGATAGGTTTTCCTCCCGCCCCCCTGCTTAAGCGACTTCGTCGTGCTAAAGAAACGGCATATATGGCCTGCAGGCATAACACTGTCGAAGAGCTCTCTGTTCTGATTAGAGCTGAAGAGAGACGCCTAAACGGAATGTACATTGGGCAATAAAAAATGTCGTGAGATATGGACTACCTTGCGGAAACCCTGTGGCTCACGCATCGGTTCTTGTTCAAACGTTGAGGTACTTAACTGTCAATTTGCTTCTGTACTTACTTTTAGCTCCTTCTGACCTCTTTTTTCAATCCATAAGGCAATAAATCCTGTTTCTCCAGACGAGGTTCTCCAAGTTTTGAGGAAACTCAAGGCCAACAAATCTCATGGTCCCAATGGATTAGTATCATTTGTTAAAAGCCTGTGCCGATCCCTTTACAACACCTATTGCCGAATTGTGCGGTAATTGTTTGTCATCTGGAACGATCCACGATTGTCAGAGGTCATCCTAGATCAGACCAACTCCAAAAAAAGGATCGTAAATGTACTGTTCAATTGACTGCACATCTGGGTTGCTGAAGGCTTTTGAAAATGTTTTGCTGCACCGTATGATACCCCACTGTAACTCCCATGACCGTTTACAATTTGCTTATAAACCCCATTTATCCACACTTGACACCGTTGCTCATATTGTTCATTCTGTTGCTTCCATCTTAAACAAGGCGCTGGTATCAATCGTTTAACTTTTCTTGACTATACAAACGCTTTTGTTTCTCTCGACCGAAGACTGCTGAGTGAACGTCTTTCTGAGTGTGGTCTAAATCTTGAAGTCTTAAATGTACTAATCAACAACTATCTCTCCCGTAGGACTCAGTTTACTTCACTCAATGGTGCACAGCCTTCTTCTATTAACATTGAAGCTGGTGTTTTCAGGTTGTTATCTTGTTCCCTTTTTTGTTTTCTATGTATATACAAAATTTCTCCATTCTCAGGCACTTTATTGCTTGCACGTATGCCAATGATATTGTGACTGGTTGCCCATTCCCTGTTTTAGACAGTTTTCGACCTCCCTAGGATTGCCCTAACGAACTTCATGATTGGTCTATGACTAGATCCTCTGTATTTAACATCAATAAATGCTCTGAAGTTCCATTTCGTTTTCAAACCGGTCCTCGTTATCTTTCATCAATAAATAATTGAACCTTTCTTATAGTTAACAAGCAAAGCATCCCCAAAGTTATATCTGTTAAATACTTTGATGTCACTCTCATTCATAACCTGTTCTGATCTGCTCATGTCATCAGCGTTTTTACAAAAGTTTGCGAAATGTCTTTTCATGCTTAGAGGCTCAGAAAAGCGATCGTATCACATAATTTTGTTCTGAACTTCGTGATTGCTTGCATCCTTCCACATTGGATTTACTGCTCTCCAATAATTATTCCTGGTATGAGAGAAAAAAATTTCACTTTATTTTCGAGATCCCCTTATACTTTTGTCCCGCTACAGTGGAGCTGAGGGAGTTGAGTTCTTTATTTCTCACCATCTTGACACCTTTGATACATTTATTTTACAGGATAACACACGTGTCTGTATCGAGCTATTATGAAAACCCTGTCGAATCCCCTTACTGGATCGAAATATCAACTCCTTCGTGCGAGTACATCCACATAAGTGTAATTGCATAATCTTTTTCGTCTATCGGTTAACTGTAAGACAATTGTCATTCACCTAAGGAAAAACTGTTGCAATAATTTGATTTCTCAGTAAAGAATTTGTTATATTAGAAATTTGTTGATTGAAATTTGTTTTATCTATCCACTGTGCAAGTTCATCAATTGATGAAAAATCACCCATTTCGGTGCTCAAAGTGTTTCCTGACTTGACTTGACTTAATTTGCTATCGAATCGAGCAAAACCTTTTGAATTACTGGGCATTTTAACCACTTCCGTTGCATTGCCGGTTTACAAAAATTGATTTTTCCAATGGAATTACCGTGTTTATATAACTACGCAGAAATAGACAAATGTATCTCTGTGCAAGCACCCCTTGGTATATCAACTTATTTTCACAAATCAGCCGGATGCAGTGATTCCTCAGCAAGCGTTAATTAATCCAAATGAAAACACCGAGAAGATGTTTTTAGAATCTCATCAGGATAGATCCCTCAGTAATATCCATATCCCCGTACAACTTCGAATATGTGAACTTCGGATGCTAGTTTTGGTGATTACTCCAATCTTAGTCACTGATGTTAGTAGGTTTGTAGGACTATCAATAAATTACTGCCAGGAAATCAACGGATTGGGTTCTGAGTCAAGGGAAACCAACTGACTAAAAAGCTGCCAGATTTTGAAACCTTGTCCAATCTGTGGAGATATGCGTGTTGTTTGGAGAACTTCTTCGAATAGAAGCGGAACAAATGTGTTTAAATAAAAGTACTGTATGACCACGGAGTCCTACGAACGAAGTTACATCGATGAATTCTATCCCTAACTCTTCGTTTTTTTTGAACACCAAGTCCAGTATTGATGGTGAATGCAGGTTTCCAAATCTACTGACCTCCTTCACGTAATTGTACCGTGGATACGAGTAACCTAGCCGTTTGTACAGATGTTTGAATAATAGACAAACGGTCTTTGATTTATTGAAGTTGGGGCAGTTAAAGTCATCTATTGAAATAAGATGGGCATATCTTGGTATAAGATTGTGTGATACAGTCTGCAAAAGAGTTTATTTGGCTATTCACAGGGATGAAAAGGGACGATAGACTATGCCAATCAAACATTCTTCGCAGCTGAACGGTCGAAACTTAGGCCAAAGTGTGTCAGGAGCCGAAATTGCAGCGTTGATTTTCTCACAATGAAGACAGTCGCGAACATGCAGTAAAACGCCACCGCCACGTGTGGGACTAGCGCATTTTAGTAGTGATATATTTGGTTTGGAAAGTTCGGAATCACTGATTGCAACTGACAGCCACGTTTCAGTAACAGTAATACTATCCCATTGATCATATTGAGAACGCCACTTGAATTCGGAAAATTTGCTAAGGAATCTTTGTGCAACAGTTCGGGTATCCCCAATTTCAAAATCGCTCTGTGAGAAACGGTATGATATTAGAAACTGAAAAACATTTCCAAGTTGAGGTTGATCACACGAGTTTGATCTGCTTGCTTGTTCTACACCAGCGATTGAGAGGGGGATGAAATGACACATGCACATCTCGCCATATTTGTCTTCTTTCGGTCTTGAAGCGATCGATAAAGGGGACCCAAAGTTAGCCAAATTTTCAAAGATAACCTTCTCACTTATATATTGTCTAGTTTACTCTCTTTATATAATAAATTCTTCCGAAGAGTTCGAGAGGGTGTAGGACAATGAAAAGTTGTGTGACAGAGTTATGCTGAACTCTTTTTAACGGCGATCTATTCTATGTGACACCTGTACTTGTTAAACTGCCCATTGTGACTGTTCTATGTTCTGTAATGGAAATTGTTCTAATCGTAAAATAGTCCCATAGACAATATAGAAAACGGTGTTCGCGAAGAAATTTCTTTTCTATATATATCGCATAAGGCGTTTACATATATAAAAGGTGATCATAGTACAGATTTCTGATTGGCCGAATAGAGCTCAGTTAGTAACGATGACAGAGGCGAGCAAACAGAGCAAACGAATATGATAGGGCTTTTATGCACAATCAATCCGCTGCCCAGGCCAGGGCAACAACAGTGTTTGGACCAGCTTATTTTACTTGCACAAATCTGGATTGAAAATGCGAATTGCTATCGTCTCAGCTGCGGTTAAAAGGCGTCTTCTTATTCCCTTGGAATATCTCCGGGGTATAGTGTAGGCGGTGGAGGCCAAGTGGTTAGGTCACCAAATTATGACCCGGAAGTCCCGGATTCGAGCCGCTCCACCACCGCCTGTCTTCCCTATTTCCCCAAGCAGCTCTTAAATGGCCGCAGCCCTCTTCCTGAAAGTTGACTTTCCACGTGTATATTCAATAAATAAAAAAAGGAAGTAAAGAGACATGCATTTTTATGTGTTGATGAATAGTTTTGAATGCATCCAACTTGTTCACAACATGCCCGCTATCGACGAGATTACCAAGAACCGAGCTGCGAGCGCATCTAACCATTACTTTGTAAAGACCCACAAGGCAGTGCTCTGCAATACGTTTTGATAATCGCCTGGTTGTATGTCCATTGTATCGCACACTACAAGTGTACGTGAAAAAATATAAAAACGAAGGATTTGGATTGACAAGGTGACTTATCTTTTATCTACTGGGACATCAAGGGCCGAGTGGTAGCGTTGTATTATTCACAGAGAAAGCCTCAAATTACTACTTGTACGCCACTGACATCATTTCAGTAGGATAAGCAACTAAGCCAAAATATAGTGTTTCTGCAGACGACGTTGTATGTGGAGTAATCAAAGCTTTTCTTTGGTTATTTCGCTTGGTCAGTTGGCGAAATAACACGCACACAAACACACGCACACACTTATCCTGATCATTGAACAATCGGTAATGCTCAACTGTCTGTAATGCTTCAAGTGGTTTGGTAATGCTTTGTCTAATCCTGTCGGACAACGCCCATATATGGTTTACGCAAAAGTATAGAATCGGTAAATCTGTCGAAAATGCTGATCTTTAGTTTCGTGTTACCCAAACACTGCTTCTGTGATTGTGAACATACAACCAACCGCACACGCTCTGGGACACTACGCACGCACGCACGTACGCACGCTCGATCTCTCGTACACATGAACGGGATTCGATTAGTACCTGACCGTTTCCCCTCTTTTTATGTTTCTACCTGTTTGTACAGATTTCGTAAACCCCATTCTATTTTTCGTCAACTGATGATCAGCTTGAGAAAGACAGATGAACTGGGGCAGCGAGGAGTGGTGAGCGGGGGGGGGGGGGGGGGGTNGGGTGTTCGATGAATCGCAATTGACGAAGGTGAGATTTTGTAAAATCGAAGTGCTTCCTTTTGTCGGAACCACATTGCGCAGAACATCGTGCGAACGAGACCTGGGTGTTATGGTTACGTCATCACTAAAGACCCGAGAAAACACTGATCGGGTCTGTGTTAGCGCATGGAGCATTCTGGGGCCTATTCGGTGATCTTTCAACCAGCTCACGATAGATGCTTTCAGGTTGCTGTACGCTTCCTATGTCAGGCCACGACCTGAGTATGGTGGTGCGGTGACATACCCCTGCACGGCCGGTGACTAAGTTGGAGCGTGTACAAGGTGCTGCCCTTAGACTCGTGGTTGGACTACGCGGGACCAGCTATGAAGGTCGTCTAAAGGCTACTGGTCTGTTCCCAATTGCGTATCGACGCCTCAGGGGAGATCTCATCTGGCTGAGGGAAATCCTGAGAGGTGATATGGGCCCGGAGCTGCAACAGTACTTCCCTTTACGGACAGAGCACCGCACGCGGGAGAACTCTCTCACGTTGCGGAAACTTCAGTCAGTTGATCTTCCATTAGTCTACCGACTCTCGCGTAGGTCAACAACACTCCGGAATTCCCTTCCTGCGATTGTGTTGGAAGAGAAGACAGACGCTGTTTTCAAACCGCATCTGGATGAGCACCTGAAGGGGCTATGGAGGAACGAACACTTGTGATCGAACCTTCGACCGAGTGGTGATGGGACTTACACAGGCACCCTGCCCTCTGCCCTCAATCCTGAAGACTGACTGGATAATAAGATTGCTTGTTGCACAGGAATCCCGTATGCGAAATCTTCCAAGTCATAAGAATAGTGTCAGAAAAGCAGTAAATGTTTTTTTTTTTTGGGGGGGGGGGCGAGGGGTAGTTTATTGGGAGTAATCCAATTGCGCCCAGACAACCATTGATTCAGAAAGAATTATCCAATCCGCCGTGCTTATTCCAGCAGTTAATTGAATAGATCCAGATACTTGAACTTCAATTGCCCCGCAGCAAGTCGAAACACGTCGCTGTCGAGCTTTTTGCAGTTATTGCAGTAGTAGTGTTTTAATTTCAGAAGACGGTGCTGGTCGAGGATAGTCGTTTATCGTCAATAACAGTCAGGATATGGTTAAATTGTCAATCATACAACAAACTATCTCATTTGGAACAAGTTTGCAGAATTCCCGCAACCACACAGGATATGTAATGCAACGATCAGCTAACAGATACGCATTATTGTGTTCACCGTACCAAACAGCAACCGTTTGCTTCAACAGGTCGTGTTCTTTTTTGATCCTTGAAAGAAACCGCTGATTACATCTTTTTGCGTACTAATCACGAGTGAGTAGTATCTCACAACAGTAGTATTGGTAGTAGTGGTCGTCGTAGTGTTGTGAGATACTACTCACATGTGAGTAGTGACTTATTTCAACAATAAAAAGTCAACAAAATCAGCGATGTCAATTTGCTTAGTCTCATAGAAGAACTATCAATTTCTACATTCAATACCCGTCATGTGGACAGTAACTGCGATGGTACATATCTGATCGGATTTTCTGTGCTATGTATGCCAAATTAATGACTTTCCATCTGTAATCCTCAATAAAGAAATGTCCTCGACCCGCATCGCCTTTTGGAATTATAACAGTAGTAGTAGTGTTATAATTCTAGGAGACAGTACTGGTCGAGGATGGTCTTTTATTGAGGATTTAGGATGTCATACAGAACACAAAACATCTCATCAGAAACATACTATCGTCGTTCCTGGCGGCACTTTGGGAAGTGCATAGGGTTGTGGGTAGTTATTCTTTCAGACATATCACTTGGTGGTTGTTATATTTTTGATCATTGAAAAATCTCATCAACTATGTTATTCTCTACCTACACGTGAGTATTATCTCATAACAGTAGTACTAGTGGTAGTACGCACTGAACTCGGAATATGAACCATGCAATACTAATTATTGTTTAGCAGTCACGGACATCACGTAAGCACTGGACC
>UZAN01060779.1:0-10402 GCA_900618425.1 Echinostoma caproni
GATGGTCATCAAACCACGACGAATTGTTCTGAAGTCTTGTTTTAAAAGACCGAGAAACACAACAGGGGAGCAATAGAGTAGAATGGGTAAAACGGGTTGGTGAACGAAAGAGCACAGGACTGACTGCGGGGTTCGGAATTGCCTGAGTTTGCGTAACTGAAAAGACAGGCGTCTCAGTTTTCGCATACAATACGTGTAGACCAATGAAGATTGTTGTCGATTTTGACACCCAGGTAATTAACTGAAGTCATTCTGGATACAGGTTTACAGTTAAGGGCAGTATAGTCCGTTGGAAACGAGGAGCGGGGAAAGACTGAAAATACACTCTACGCGCTAGTATATGTTAAGACTGAGACCAGATTGATTAGAAAACTGTTGGATGTCAGATGGATTTTCAGTGAAGGAATGAAATTCCGAAGGAGATAAAATTATCTGACATAAGAAGACGTCACCAGCATACTCCTGGATATGCGCTGGGGGAGGGAATGAAACATCACTAATGAAGGCAGAAAAACGATATGAAGATAGAACAGCACCTTGAAGAACACCAGAATTATGAACAAGAGGTTTTCATCTCTGTTGTGTCCCAAAGTTAGTAGGCAAGGGAGCACACAACGAATGGAGCAGTAAGTTTATTGTAGACAGCAAATATGTAGCCGGTACAGAAACTGGGGAACAATTAGGAATGATCAGTATGTAGGAAGGCAGGCTGCAGAGTTCGGCTCACACGTCGCAGTACATGCGAATGCCGTCAAGCCAGAATTCAGTCAGTCAATCGATCAACCGGTCAATCGATCAATCAGTTTGACTATGGGCATGCATGAACACAAATCAGTCCGTTGTAAGCCACAACAGTAACTCCCCTTAATTCCGAATACTCAGTCCTCCTCTCCCAGTGTTTTCCGTCCATCAATTAAAATTCGCACATTCCCAAAAATTGTCTCTTATCACGTATCATTTATTTCCCAGTCTATCGATGAAGAACATAATTAGGGACGGTGAATGTTTGGATTAACCCATTCGGTTTCTCCTAGGCATCAGGCACTGTTGATGATCTTGGCTGAGGTTTAACCTCTTGGAGGATCATTAATGAAGACCACTAGTTGAATGCATTTAAATGCAATGGAAATGTTTTTATAACCTACGAAGAGCACTGGACAGCTGTTTCGTTAGCAGTGCGTACTTTTTGTGTTCTTGTCAGAAGTGGAACCACCAACCTAAGGGTTGGAACTTCAAACCCTTACCGTTGAGCTACACAGCCAAAAGTCACCATTTTGTGCGAATGACTCAATCGGTTTAGATGGGTAATTCGAATGTGAAAAGAACAATACTATTGGTGTGGCCTCGTAGCCCAGCTGGTAGAGCGTGCACTGTACAAAGGGGTAGGCGGCGCCCATGCGTGGGTTTGAATCCCACCGCGGGTACGGAACTTATCACAATCTCGACATAAAAAAAGTTCAATCTGCCAAACAACGATTTGGACAATATCTGTATTTTTCGGAATAAATCATCATTACACTTTGCAAGAAAACACAGAGTGGCGAACAAGCTCGTTTATGTTGATTCTTCTAAAGGTTAAGAAATCACAGTGTAAAACAAATTATATAATGGGAGGGGGAAATTATGACAAGTTGAAATAGAAATGACCAACATTGCAGTTCCATGACCGGATGTTACTTAGACTTCGGTTCCCACACATGCGCACTGGTTTGAGTCATTAGATATGGGTGTGAGGATGGCAATGTTGTGTGTGATGTTGGCCATGGAAGACCGAGTATCCATCCGAATTGTTTTTGCGAGCACAGGGGGGGGGTTATTTTGGCGGATTCCGATCGCTTTTGCTGTGGCCAGAATGCGACTCCAAATCCTCCTAATTCGACGGCTGCGAACTAAGTATTTCCCAATGTATTTCCCAATGTTTAGTACCGGATTTCAATTCCCAACAAAGGTTTAACTAAATTTCGCCTTATGGCTAGTACTCCGACCGCATTGAAGGTACTTGAGAGAGTAATTTTACCTAAGTTGCCCCCACAGTTGTAATCAATTGGCCTATTTTCCTAAACCACCTATCCTTGATCCTCTAGCTCTCCTAGTGCATTTTACTCTTGTCATCGATCCATGACAAGTGTAAAGCTGTAAGAATTTGCGTTGTAGACTACATTGATGTAGTTCAGCTTCTGTCTATTCTGGCGAACCATGGAGTCCCTCCGCCTAAATGACTACATTCCCTTTCGAAAACAATTTACACGCTATGATGGCAAAATCTCTTCAGTCATAGCTTTCAAGGCAGGGGTTCTCAAGAAGCCATTTTGTCTCCTATCATTTTTTGAATCTACTTAGCTTTCATGTCTGTTTGCAAATACTATTTACTGATAAAATACGCTGTTAACGTTATCTTTAGCTTACCTTATTTCAACAACCCCGTTCTCACTACTATCCAGCTTGACCTCTCGCGACTTAACAAGCGGTCTTCTGTGCATAACCTTTCCATGAACCCATCTAAATGTGTTGATATTTTCCGTAGGGGTAGATCATGTTCTGATACTCTTGAGGTGTGCCAGCCGCGATTCATTAACGATACACCCCTCAGGAGGAGGAAAACAGTGAAATACATAGGTGTTATTCTCTTTCCTCGTATGAGCAAATTAACAATGTAGTTGGAAAGTCAGAAGGTTTTACTGTTTTGCCCTATGCCCAAAATGAGTATTTATTTTCTCCGGTCTGATGAAACAGTTTGTCCATGCCTGCATCTGACCCCACTGGCTCTATGGCTTTCCAGTGTGTCAGCTTTTTGAGTTTATCAGCTAAATCAAAACCATAGCAGAAGTAGAATTAATTATGCATTTTTTTTACTAGGATCACAGTTAAAATTTCACGAACTTGAAATAATCAATAGAATGGTGACAACTCTTTCCAAGTGAATGAGCGCTGTGAATCATTTTACAATGGCACATGATCCATGGTTGCAGGGTTCATTAGAACCACTTCCAGCAAATAAACAGAAGGATTTTTCACTTATCATTGACTTCTGGTTCCACAATTCAGTTTGTATTAATAACCAACTGTAGTTTACTGCCTTTTACAACAAAGAATCAAAAGACATCTCCTGTTCTACTTTTCTTTTCCCAACTTATGGCTTGTTAGACATGCTTGGGATAAGCCAACTAGTATATTGGTAAAAGCAGTCCTGTTCGGTTTTCTCTTGGTCATTCACTCGCAGTCTGATCCCGCGTGGTCATCTGCATTGACGGGCTTCATTTAGTCTTTCCCATAGATTATCTTCCGTGTGTGTCCTCCTTCCAGACAAGCTGTCGAATCCGCTTTTTTTCGTCATTGTCAACATCTCTATCAGATGGTTTGTTCAAGACCCCGAAATTTGCGTTTCTTGCATCCCATCTGTCTGATTCAATGATGGGTTTGTGTTTGGGATAGAACGACATCTCGTCCACAGCCGAGTGCCGAGGTCGGGGATAGGAGTGGGGTAGAAGAACAAACATCGGTGATGCCCCAGTTCGGGACCATTCGTGATATCGTAAAGACATGAATGATTTTGGATGCCGTCAATCAACGCGCAGGGTTGTGATGAAATGTTTTGTTAAATTAGTATGTTTCTGTAATGTTTATTTGGGTACGTTGGCGTGGTGACTGAACCGACTCAGTCAATCGTGTTTGATTGCCTTTTTTTAACTGAATGATTTCCCTCCCTTGAACGGGAACGCTAGCGGTATGTCATTGTGAACATTGAGCTATTTGTTTTGTTTCTTTTTTGCTTTGGAACGACACTTAATGTCGAATGCTGCTAGATCCCGGTAGCAAAGTGAGTCGTTCCTACAACATATCTGGGTCGAATATTAACATTTTAAATACTTCCTGCTATGACTGAAATTGTTAATTTCGCAGGGTTTTCCAGGCTGTTGTTGTTGTTGTTGTTTTTGTTGTTTTTGTTGTTGTTGTTTTTGTTGTTGTTGTTGTTGTTTGTTGTTGTTGTTGTTGTTGTTGCTGTTGTTGTTGTTGTTGTTGTTGTTGTTGTTGTTGTTAACAGATATTTCGTAGCCATGCTAGACATTAATCCAGAGTGTAGTCAATCGGGCTTTTATAGTTCTGTGGAAAGGTTGTGATTGGCCACTTCACTTTAATAGATATCAACTTGATCAATCAAACTGCGATAATTCTGATCAGCATCGNNNTGAACGAGACTACCTCTTATATTTGTGTATTTCAAAATGTTTTCAATCCCACGAACAGAGGCAGAGGATACTAATGGGACCATCAATTTCGGGGTTCATCAAAGTGGCACTCACGACGCGATTGTAAGCCAACACAATTCCGATCGTCAAGCCGAAATTATGACTAAGGCAAACTGATGCCAATTTTATCGTCCAAAAGTCTAGTGAACTAGACGAGAAGCCCTGTTTGTTCAATACTAAGCTCATTATGTTATAATTCCAGAAAGCGGTGCTGGTCGGGGATAATTGTTTATTGAGGATTCCAGATGAGACATCACTAATTTGACACACATAACACGGAGATCTCATCAGAAACATATAATTGCAGCTCGTGGTCGCACAACGGGTAATGAATGTAGAAATCGATATTTATTCTTTGATATACAGCAATTTGTCCTCGGTGATCCTGTTAATCTTTGATCATCGAAATAAATCACCAACTATGTTAGCTACTACTCCCAAATGTGAACAGTACTTCACAATGATTACAATTCAACTCTTCTTGGATAAAATACAGAACACAGCTACCGTTTCTGTTCATATGGATTAAACGCACAGGAGCTGGGTGATTTGAAACCGAAGTTTACTATAAGCGAATCCACATGGATCGAATTATGAGTTTGAAGGGCAATCAGCCACCAAAACACAAGAGCAGTTGTATTGGAACACTATTCGGGCAAGTAAAGACGTACTGCAACTGCCTCCGACTTCAAGAAGAAGAGAAATCCCATCTGTTTGTACAGTTATGCCCCAATTAATACAAACACTTGGATGCAACACACAAAAAGAGGGGAAAATTGATGAGATCCACAGAGTAAACTATTGCGCTGAAGTAGAAGAAGGATCACAGAGCAAAGAAATTGCACCACATATCCAAGGAGTCTCAAAAATGGCAACCAGATTATTTTAGCGATCAGAAGTTTCGGTTGTTCATAATAAATTGGTGATAGTGAAAACTATTCTGTCAAATCAAAAGGATCTACTAATAAAAAACAGATCTCATAAACTTGGTAAACAGACTAAATTATCAGGATCGCGAGAAGAACTGTGTTGGATGAAGTGGTTGGAAACTGAGGACACGAAAGCGGAACTACATATTATGGGTCGTAAAATGTGACTAGAAGTTCCAAAGTTCAATTCCCATCAGAGCTCAGAATCAGACCTTGGAATTGGAGAATGTACATAGAGCGTGAACTCATTTACCACTATACAACACAGTACTGGTGACATGGAACTGTATCTTCTACTATTCAATTCAAATCGTTTTTCAGAAAGTTCGGATTTGGTGCAGAACAATAACTAAACGAACGAATAGATCAGGAGTCACCATTGGGACAAGCTCGCCTATCAGCAGGCAGCAAAACAGACTGAATTAACCATTCGGACTGAAAGAACACAAGCGGCCAATCACAACATTCGAACAGAAACATATATAAGCCTGCTTACGCTTTGCACTGGAGCTGACTCGAAATCGCACTGTATAACTATGAAATGTCAATAAGCAACATTTCCCGTTTGTGAAAAACCCTCCAGCACCAGTTATTTCATCAGCAGCCAAGTGAAGCAAGTAAATTCGTCTGCATGGAGTTTTTCAACTGCCCATGGTTGGAAAATGTAGAAACAGTGTGAAAGCTGTGAGAAGGGAAACTGGTAAATCACTCAACCGGACTCATGGCTCGATCAGAACAATTGGCAGAGATTGATACCATAGAAAAGAATTACGATAGCATGCGGCACTGGGAACGGAAACTTTCAAGCTAAGCGTGTTGTAGATGCACTCGAAATATTTTACGCAATTCGTTTTGCCAGAAATATGATCCGTTCGTGATTAGAGGAGAGCGGAGTTCAAATGTCAGTCAATAGAACTATTTACGACAGTTCCATTATAAAGTTCACTCATAACACTTTTCGCAAGAATGAAACACGTATCANCGTATCACGGAGATCAAGATGACGGCCGGCGAATAACGACAATTCAATAGAGGATAATCCAGGTCTTTCTAATGGGCTGAATGGAAAGGATGTTCAGTTTGACAGTGCAAGGTAATCCTGAAATTCGGACGTGTTTAGAATAAGGGAAATAAGAGTGAATGATCACATCACATACCCGTTTCGTATTTCGGGGATTTGTCTGGGGTGCAATACTTTTGCGTCACTGGTAGTGGAAGGAGCATCATTCGGTAGGGTGCCGAGTGTGCACCAAAGCGTTGCTTGTGAGGATCGAGAAGTTGATTGGGACAAATTTCGGAAGGAATTCGTTTTTCTGAATTGAGTTCGGTCAAACTGACCAAACGATGTGTCAAGAACTCTTGTGGATACGAGACGCATGGTTTCATATTTGTTCAGGATTCATTGATGCACCGTTGCCCCAGAACGATCGGTCGTAATTACTCAACGCAGTCCAATATTAGTATCTCGTCGGAAAGGTAATTTACTGTCTAGGAAAAAGCGTCTAATCCGCTTATTCTGGAATATTTATCCTTAAGTAGCTTTCGTTTGATTCACAAACGTCCGCTATTCGTTGGCCGCAGTGTTCAGAAAAGCATAACTGGAACAAATGCAACAAAACAAACTGACCTGACCTGATCAGAGGAAACTCGAAAACCGAGTCAATGATGAGGAAGATTAATTTCTAACTTAGACACAAGGCATTAATCAGTCTCTCTGGGATAGCGGTGAAACACGAGCAGCTGAATCAGTGAAAGCAAAGCAGCGAGCTGTTTTTCCAGCAACCCCTTGTTCGTTACTTGACATTTTCGGTCTGCAGAGACAAAAGACTTCCCTTTGTTTAATAATCCATTTTCGGACTTCAAATGTCCGTGTTGAGGAAATCTATATTTCAGTGTAATGTTTCTTATTCTCCGGATTTCAAAGTATTAATCATACGGTTTTACTTCCTCTGAAGGAAAGTGAACTTTACTGAGATTTATCGACAGAAAGAATCGAGTGTGCTTTCATTGCGCCTAGTAAAAGCTTTTATTATTTATCAACGACATCTTGTCGATGATTTACATCAATCGATATTCAAATTTCGTTCTCCCATCTGGTCCTCAGTTTTCCTTTTTCTTTTTCCTTTTTACCTCATTTTATTGAATATACAAAGATAAAATTTTCAGGAAAGAGGAAGCGGCCAATCAAAGGGCTGCCATTCAACACACACAATGGGGAAAGTCAGGCGGTGGAGGTGGGATTCGAACACATCCACGGGGTGATAATCTAGTGACGTTACAACCGGGCCACCACCACTCAGTCAATCATGCACACACTCGGTAGACAACAGTCGAATCGAATTGTGCTAGTGTTCGAGTTGTGCCTATATACCTATTCAGTCGGGATTTGAGTTTCCAGTCCATCGCATGGAATTGCGTGTATGTGATCATTGTGCAAAACACCTAAATTGGGTTAAATCAGAACGAATGTTTCAAATTTGCTCCCGAGAGTGTGGTCAACTAGATGTGTTGCAGGATTGTGCACATACCAAAGTCGGAACGATGATTGATCCAAATCAATCACAGCGCACGATAATCAAAATGTTCACCATTTTCATTCCAAATGGGACTTAGAATGTCACAGTGAGATACAGTGAGACACAGTGAAAACTAATCCACTTTACTACAATTTAGCGGTGATTTAGATTTCCCATAAATTAAAGCGATCTGAGTCCGTTCCATGACAGGTGGTTATATCAGAAGTAGTCCATTTTCATTTTCAATGCAGTTCGCTTTATCCATGATAAAAAAACATTTCTTTTCCTTAGCGGGTATGATGACAATGATGACCATGATTGTGTGTATTATTATTATTATTATTATTACTGTTATTGTTATTGTCGTTGTTGTTTAGTCCCCTGTCCTACATCACTGTGCTATTAGGTTTTCAACTGTAATATTTTCCCACCCATCTGTAGAAGTTTCAGTATGGTCGTATGTTAAGCAGATCAGAAACCTGTGTGCTCGATTCGAGCCAACGTATGACAGTTGACTGCATCGTTGAATAGTGAGCCAGTCACCATCGAATGTTTCATATTGAAATAATCGTTCAGCTTCCGAAGGTAGATGAACATATCAAATAGCATTATATTAGCCGATCACCAATGGAGATGGTTCTTAGAATCACATGCACTCCACCGGATGAACTGCGTATGAAAACCGGAAACGCTTGCTCTTATTGCATTCTCCGATTGCTCAAAATGCATGGAGAATGTGTGCTACAGTTTGTTGTATTTAGTGTTCATATATTCAATTCATTGGTCATGATGTGTGTTTCATCCAGTGTTAGTTATCACACTGATACATATCTCGGAATGCGAACAACGTATTCCAGCCCGTCCAAGCGCATCGAAGTTGACAGGAGTGCTGGACAGGGTGTCTCTCGGATCTTGTTCTTGCGACTGGATAAGATTCGTGACTAAGCCGACGACAGAACGATGGAGCAGCGGGGTTATACTGATGTGGATAACGGGGTAATGGGAAAAAGCTATTGTGAGGAGACACAATAACAGAGAAATCTTCCCTTGGTTGCGGTTTGCGATAAACCTGCAAGGTGAACAAACCAGAGTGCCATGATTGCAAATGTTTCCGTGAGATACAAGCATTCACAGACACATATTACTGGCTCGGTTACCACGCGTAACAACACCGCGAATCTAGGCCTTGGTTGAATCAGTTGATACGCAAGAAAAAAAACAAAGTAAATTACATTTCAACCCATTCGATGTAGTCACCGAGTTGAAGTGAATCATTCAAGGGATGCACAGAGTAGCGAAAATTTGCAACAAGCCGTTTCATTATGAAGCGAGAAGATTGTAATTTATGATTTCATTAAGAAACTCCTAATTTCATTTTGAGTTTGACTCAACCGGAGTTTCAGTTCACACGGCAACGGGAATACAATTACCAGGTTACCGCCAATTTCACTTGAAACGGTTTGAGATAATTCATTTATTTTCGGCAATTTATTTGTCACGAGAAGTCAGTTTTTTTCTATCAAATCGTTTCACTGAAACAAATTCGTACATCCAGATATATTGCTCACGCGGAGAAGGAACCTAATAAGAAGGCGAACACTTTTTAGTCACGGCACAGTATTTTCAATGAAACGGACAGATGAGCGCAAAATCAAGTGCTACTGATGTGAAGCAAGCTACAGAGAAACAGCTCGATTGATCCAAATGGTTAACCCGTTGGATCAGGAACGTCTCGTGCCCGGATGCGAATCCCAGTGAATGCGGTGAATGTGCACTACTGATAATTTCCAGCAAGGATGATGAAACAGTGAATGGTACGGTGATATGGTGCTACGGCCTAGTGAATGCACATCTCATAAATTACTAATTGACTGAAATGAGATAGTAAAGTGAATTCTCCTGTACTACTTTGGTACTTTGTATTTGATTTTGTTAAATTTATCATATGGGTAAATGAAGTACTACACATATTTACTGGGTCTGCAGTCACAATGGTATCCGGGATTCTAGTTTGTAGTATAACTCCCTAAACAGCCACAAACATTGGAACAAACAGAATAGTTAACTAATGCCTTGAACGACAGTTAAATGAATTAAACTCTAGTCCACAGTGGGCTTTTTAACTTAAAATGAAACTAAATAGCGGTGGCAAAGCAACGAAAATAGCAGCTTCCAGAACAAATTGGGATTCGGCATTCATTTGTTTCCACGGGGGTTGACTGAACTAGAGCGCAGATGAGCATCGGAGTAGTGAAAACATTGGATGAGGTGCAAATTATAGCTAGAAATGAGGTTGCTCTTTTTTGCGAAATCTGACGAAGGTAAACGATTTCTTTGTTGATTACATCACAGGATATTCAAGTAAAGAATCTGACACGCTATATTGATCGGTTAGCGTGATGAGAATGTGTTCCGGGCTGGTAAAGCGCACCTGAGTCGGTACGAATTAGTCACAGTTCACCAGGGATTCACGACGATACGAGGCTGAACGGACCGCGGACAACGAAATAATAAAGCTTCTCATGATACTAGATGAGAGGGATGCACAGAACCGACAGAGAGAGGGATCACTGACAGACAAGTCATCCGTGAGTCGACAGTCGGGAAGGGTTAAAACAGACACGCTAGGCAAGAGAAATAAGTGCAAGCACTCCCGCTCAAATACCGTGAGGGTGGGTTTGCAACTGTTAAGCAAGCATTTATCTTATCA
>UZAN01060780.1:0-10402 GCA_900618425.1 Echinostoma caproni
GCATCAAAGTTCTCACGTTGAAGGCCCTCAATTTAAGTGATTGACGAGGCTTCAGAATCTGCAATCCATTCCGTGGTAAATCACTTACTATTTGGCAATGACCTTTGGCGAGCGACATCCAAGTTGCTTGAGGGACTATTACAGGTCGGAAGAAGGGGTAAAGGGATAGGTTTGGCAACGGAAGACAAAGAGTTAAACTAAGGTTGGGATATCTGAGCAGTAGCCCACTTATCACTACCCACCCTGCTCGATGCAATGGGCAGCGCGGTCCTGATTATCTTTCGCGACGACCGATGCAGTATGAAGTTATTCTTATTTTATGTATGCATTGGGCCAAAATCAGGAGTGTTAATTCGTACACATTCTTGGTTGGTTTGGAATCAGGGTTTTCAGCCTACTCCCATAGGTGAACTGACAGTGATTCACCAACCTAGTTTTAACATGTGATGTTGGCTTTCCTTCTCTAACTTTGGCGGAAAAACATCCGCCACGAAAAGGCAGTGGGTAAAATTTTCTCATCAGAAGCTCCTTGAGATGCTTAGTTGTATGGAAGCCTTTCGCGAGGTGCAAGAGAAGGATGATCAACCAAAACCGGAGACACCTACCCCCGACCGTACTGAGGCTTTCGGAGGCATATTAATGTGTTTCGTCTTAGTAGCTGAAATTTTGCTTCAGTCGGGGAGGTAGAGTTTGAAAGTTGATCCCGTTTGCTTGGTCTTTGGGTTGTGATCACTTGCTCTTCACTGTTCACAATAAATCATCGGTGGCGATGAATTAGCGGCGTAGGTCACCATATCAATCCGTAATTTGTTTGATCGAATCCCAGGACGTCGACGACAACGACGATCACCATCGCCATCGCTGTGCTTTCTCACCTCTATATTTCAGATGGCAACCGTTTGATTGGATGCTTAAATCAAAAGAAGTGAAAGTTAGTTGCCTAATCATCCAGACTATTCAAAGTGATACTATACAGTGAATTAGAGTTTTAGGTTTCTGTAAAAGTGTACCATACGTTGTCACTATTGATCTTTGTCGCTTGCTATTTACCTCCAGTTTGCTCCCACCTCCATATACCCATATGAATTTATTCTCATCTATCCATACTGCTATTATCTCTACCCTCGGTGATCAGGTCGTTCGTTTGTGCTTCTTCGATCAAAGGAAATGCTCGCTGTCTTGGTAGCTTGCGGGTTCACGGGTGAGTGTTGATGACCATATGCGCCTCCTATTCTTCCCAGTTCATGATCATTTGAATGCAAACATAGTTTGCGAGAATCGTCTTGTGTCGTGTCACTGCCACCGAGGGTATTGGTTCTAAATGTCATTTTCTGGACCAAGAAAAACACAGCTCACTCATTGTTCGTAGATGTGTTGTTAAGCGATGAATGAAATAAACCTGGTGTGAATTAGGTGAGGAAAGGAACTCGTTCCAGAGGTACGAGTGTCCGTCATTTGTTTATGTACTGGATATTAGCATAATTCCAGAATATTTCGATAGATATGTTTCCCTAGACGGGCGTGCCCATGTCCTTAATCATTGATGGTCGAGGCAAATGCCGATTCAATAAATCAATGGTTCTTCCTAGCACAATTTCGCACACATCTTGTCTGATTCTAATGGGGTTCGCCACCACGAACCCTCGACATAGGTGGTGATGCAATTGTCTGATAATAGTTACCCTCTGAGCTGGTAAACTGTCGCGTCTCTTGGTGCTTGTTTCACCTGTTTGGTGCTCATCATTCACCCAACTCTCACCTGTGGCTTCAACAAGCTGCAGCATGCATCAACGGCTACCCTTTGGTGAACCTCTTGACAGATATGCTGAGGAAAACAGAGGCCAAACGTTTTCAGTGAGATGTGACGTCTGGCATGCATATGGACAAGCATGCATATTAACACGGCTGCTCTTCAATGAGCGGACGAGGTCTACTGCACCGTCTTTCGTCTGTAGAGCAATCTGTTCAACATAAGGATGCACGAATGTGTGGGCTAGCATTTACAATTACCGAATGATAACTCATTACGAGTAGTCGTGCACTAACACTCTACTGCCACTAGTGTTATATATTCACAAGACAGTGCCGGAACGTGGAGAGTTGTCTATCAAGAACAACGATAAGAGTATCGATAAATTGATGTACATACTACTAAATGTCTCTTTTGGAACAGGTCATCATAATTCCCACCAGTAAGCAGGATAATTAATGGATTGGTCCGACGGTAGATGCGCATTTTATGTAGTTACAATTTTGAACACAGTAATTCGCTCTGGGAGGTCTTTCATTTTTGACCCTTGTGAGAACCCGCCAATCACATTCTTTTGCGCAATTCAAGCATACTACTCACAAATGTGGGTAGTACCTCACAACACTACTACGTTGCAGTCAGCACTTGGTTATGTAAAAACTAGAAGTACGCTTTCGCAAAACGCCGAACAACGATGGATAAATTCCTTGTAGAGACCCCCAACAAACTCAGTCATATTGATCGAGGTTTACCGTCTCCAAGGTGTTAGTCGTAGTCGATTGAAGGTTGGAGCATGCGGGTGCGGCGTAGGGAAAAATATCTGCATGATATTTCAAAAAAAAATTAATTAGCAAAATTTAACCGTCCAATTTGAATTAAACATTGTTTTATCCTATTTTGCCGTTCGTTATGTCCCAATGAGATTTTCATTCCTTTCTCGTCACAGTATCACCGGTTAGATAGCGTCACCGGTGCGTGGGCAGATTTACCCTCCGCTTTTTCAATTAATTTGCTTGTTTCTATGAGTACGTATACGCATATCTCGGTGACAGCGTTGTCTTCACTCCTGTTTCAGGTCTGTGTGCGACATTTCAGTCTAGTCTGATCGCCACTTGTATCGGTCACACAATGGTGTTCGGCTCCAGTGCCAAAGCGTACATCGGTTTGGTTGGTGTGTTCGTTGGAATCGGTCAAATCCTTGGTAAGTTCTCCCCCACACACAGTTGCTCGTGCTCCTTGTTCTCACTGATAGAATTTAAACAAGGGACCTCTACCATTCCCAGCATGCACAGTCTGGTGTTTCGAACCCAATGGTGCTCTACTTTACTTATAGATATTTTGATCCGGTTTGCGCGTTACTTTACATGTTTCGTCTTAATAGCTTGGGGTCATATGCCTTTCCAAATAGTTACTCGCATTTCACTCACAGTGATTAGTGATGTAGGATAATTTATATTGATTGATTTGAACTGACAGTCCTTGGGACGTCACCTGCTGTCGGGCCAAATGAACTGACTATCACTGACGACGACCCCTGAATAAACATGAATTGGCAATTCGGTTCAGCCATGGTATGATATGGTATGATATGAGCTGGTTGGCACACTGGTGACGCACACGCCTTCCATGCGATGGGTTCGGAGTTCAAAACCCGGACGGGGTGGTGAAAATGCACTACTGATGAGCTCTAATAAGAGTGAAACTCGAGTCTAGCGCTTCCGAGTGTATGGTTGAATCAATGAACTGAGGATTGCGCGTGAAGGATAGTCAGTCCAAATCAATCAAATAAATACTGGCATCATTTGTTTTACTCTATACTATACTACAGGTGTTGACCAAACTCGTGCAACATCACCTCCATTTTGGAAATCCATTTCAGCTTGCAATATCATACTTATATATAGATGGCTGTGTTAAGTGTATCTGTTACTGACTTTATCTCCAATATCTATGTTCTTAATTCTTTTATGTCACCGTTTGAATTTGCGTGACCTTGAGTGTCGCGATAGAATTTATGGTAGTTCAAAAGTTGCACCTCTGATTTAGAAAATGTTTTGGGCAAAGCACCATGGGAGCTCATTCTTTTTAAAAGATGATTCCTGTCCCATGAGATTGTTTATTAAGTTCAGTATATGTATCGTAAATTGCTTATCTCTTTTCATTCAGTGCACAGTAAATAAGCAAATTAATGAAAATATTCTAGTTTAAGTAAATTGATAAATTATTTGGCCACAAACAACTCACGCATTATCTGCAATGCTCGAAGAACTGAAAACATGGTTCAAGAAACACACAAGTTAATCTTCGAAAGTTGACCTTGAGGTGTGCGGCTCATCGAATAAGCGTCCTGGAGTGTCACCNTGCCCAAACCGGATGAAACTTCCAAAAGGTTTTGGCATATAATTGAAGCCGAGGGGCAACTTAATCGAGAAGCACATAATTCTGATGATTCAGTTAGCGTCTTGTGGAAGTGCTTCAGTTTGAACATAAGTCCAATTTATAACATATTCAACGAAATTTCTCTAAGACATCGAGAGGGAGAAAACCAGCCATATCAAAGTAAGANTGCACAAAACCGATCTGGAGGATAGTCCGGGCTGATTAGCTGTTTTCCCCCCACGCTTTCGATTGGAAAATGGTTGCCCAATTTAAAATGCAGCTGAGACCACGTGACATAAAGCCGTTATTGAACGCCCAACGAAGCAGAGCACGTATTGATTTTACCGACAAATTCAACTCGCGTCGCCCGCCCATTTAGCAATAGGTTTATCTCACTGGTGGCCAACGAGTAGTTCAGCATATTGTTGAAGCTGATCTACTGAGCTAGTTTTCTAATGAATACCTTATCTTTTTACCTGTCAAAAGAAGTAAATATCTATCCCGCCTAACGAGTTGGAAGTGAAGTGAATATTGAGTGCATCGTTGTTGGTCTCCTGCATACGCCAATATGGATATAGCAAAATTTCTTGCACTGGTAAGGGAGGTTTTTGATAACTGTCACTCCCAACATGCATACACGGAAGTCATACTTTTCACACATGAAGTTTAATATATTATCTCGCTTGAGGTTGGTGGCAGAAAACGGTTAGAGTTAAATAAATATTATTTTTTCGCGTTTATACAGTTTCTAGAGGGGTTGATTTCAATGTCAAATTCGTTCTATTACCGCGCAGCAGCTGGGATTTTAATTTAATCGAAAACATTTCCTTCTATCTGAAACGGGGATAAGTTAGCTACCTTGCCTTACCTTGGTCGCCAGTGGTAAGGCTGTGTGGTGTATTAGAGGAAACTTGCAAATTCTGTTTGGCAGTCAACTTGGTGGATTCCATGCCTAAGTGACTGCCTGGAGTGCTCAAAAATGAAGGAGGGCAAATGGAACATGAACGAGATACCCGTATAAAGTCCATGAGTCATTTTGCTAAGTAAATTAAAGTTACATTCTCTACTGTGACTTTGTTATCTTACAACTGATGCGCCAGCAACCGTTGTCAAAATCGTGAAATTGTACATTTTAATGGCATATGGCTAACAGAAGCAGTGACATAAGTGGGTATTATATCAGATATGTTGCGTCTAATGTGGGGCAATATCATATTCAATCCCGTGAATGAGGCTGGAAAAACAAAGCATTGAGAGGAACAAATGTGATGAAAATCAGGATGTTGCACGAGTTTGGTCGATACCTGTATACCCAATAGGAGCACTAATTGACCCATCTAGCTCGTAAGCTTCTGTGGGACTGGAACTGTTGACTCAAGTTACAATTTTTATCAATAATATAGTCTCGTTAACCCTTTTTCATCCTTTCTTCTACTTACTGGTGGAAATTCCAGACAATAAATACGTATTTTCCCATTATTATTATTATCTGACGTAAAAAATGAAGAAACTACAACATTTCTGGTTATGACTACGCATTTCTTAGGTATCACGAGCTAAACAATTGATCTGGGAGCGCATCAAACATTTGGTAGTCCGCATATACAAATTTTTATGATTGTTGATGAACAGTGATTTTCTACTCAAATCATCCTCAACGTGGCACTGTACTCACTAGATTCCACATGCTTGAAACATGTTCTTCGATGTCACCAACTAATATGCCTACGATGACGTAAGCCACATACTCGCTGCCCAAAGTGAAATCTAATTGCTAACAAAGCTTCCATGCACTTTTCTGTATGCGAACTGGCTTGAAAACTGACTCCTTTTTTCTTTCAGCTGCACCATAGTGCTACAGTAGCTCTATGAGCGGTAGAGAACTCGGTTCAGTATTGATTAATCCTTCTTCATTCACACCATGCCTTCTGGTCTCAAGTTGTTTTTGCTACTCACCCAACCCATGGACAGTTTCATTGACTGTTTGCTTGGCCGACCGATTCGATACTAACCATAAGTCATACTTATGTGCGCATTGGTGCATACGCGCTTTTTTATCGCTGACAATTTCCGCGTTTATCAACGCATGCTTACTGGCTTTTTCGTGTTTTTGTGCTACTGGCTCATGCTAAATTCCTTAAAAGTTGTGGCACCTCTGACAGCTGGTGGGACTCCATTCTAACCCCCCAAAAGTACTTACGGGCCATGCCCAGTAAAGCACCTGGGGAAATCCCACTCGCTGGCTTTGGCATGTCGCCTAAATGGATCCAATGTGTGAGAACAAGAAATGCCATTTAGAATATCCTATGAAAGTTTTAAGAAGACATAGTAAAATAATAATAATGATTTTACTTGCATTTTATTTAATAAATAAACAAAGGTAAAACCAATTTTCAGGATGGAACCTACGACCAATCAAAAGCTGCCCGGGGAAAACGTAGAAATAAGAAAGATGGTCATTCTAGGCAGGATTCAAACTCAGGACCCACTGCAATGTTGTGTAGACGACATTGACCTCTTAAGCACCGCTACCTTGCAAATGCAACTGAGTATCCTTTATTGTATTTACTGTGATCTTCTATCTACACTGCCGCCATTTGGCTTTTATCGACCTTCAGGCGTTGTCAGACGATGATCAAGTTTTACGGAGCTTTACTATGTGAGATCTGCTGTGCTGTTTTGAATTGGTTTCTACATTATGGTCAGTCCAATGGCCTTTTTCGATTTAATTTCGAAGCATGTATTGAATGTGTTATGGTGTTATGGATCGATGATAGAATTTGCTACCTGACAACAGACTGAAAATGAGCTTGTAAAGTGTTTATGACTTCAAGTGCTTTGTTAGATAAACTGTGAAAATTGGAAATGCGTGTTCAATAAGTGATATAAACGGTCGAAAGATGGTCGTTACTTCTATCGAAAATCTTCCCTTGAAGATGGGCAATTTACGGGGGAATTATTGATGTCTCGTTACAGCGTAGTTTAGCAATCTAGAAGAAAGACCATCTGCAGCCGATTTGTGTAGAACGAACAGCTCTTTCAACAAAATCTTTTGGCAAAAATGTGTCAAAGCAGACGTTATCGACCAAGACCGAATATTTGATGTATTTCATGTTTTACTCGATCATGTATCCGACAGCTATCTCTTAGCCCACCAACGTGTCGCGCTCCGGAAACGATCCCCAGTATCTTTGTCGTTCTGAACCAGGGCTGATCTGGCCAAATCATGGAACTCGGTTTGTAACAAGAAGCATTTCAAAGATATTCACATTCATGCATCATTCGGGTTCCTTGACAAGTATTCCACAGTTGCTTATGAGCAACTACCCATGTTGTTAAACCTCTGATTGCATTTTATTTCGCTTCATGCCACCCTAATTAGCGAGAACATTGTCAGCAGCGAATGATAACTGACCAAATCAGGATCGTCATGGGTCTTTGATTTTCGAGAACCGTGAGACGAATGTTAATCTTTAAGCACCAACACCATTTGAGGAATCATTGGCACGCATAAGGCCATTTCTCGGGGTTCACACAAAACGAAGGTGCGTAGATGCTCAAGAAAAAAAAACCTATAAATTGTGAGCTTTGTTGACAGTATGCGAAAAGATGTTGCCACTGAATTCCAAAAAACACCGGTGTAGATGATTTTTTGAGTTGATGAATGTTTTTTTGTGATGCACGTAATCAACGTGACTGTTCATCTTTTGTGACCAGACATTTTGTCGCCATCAGACTTGACGTTATCTCATGACCTGTTTCCTGCATTATCTGCTAACCCTAACCTCTACCCATTCAGGCAGTCTTCTAGTCCAACTACGACGTTGGATCCCGTCCACTGGACTACTCACAATTTTCGGCTACCCATGTGCTCTGCTTAGCTCGTTTCTCTGTCTGATCATGCTTCCGGCTGATAGTCCCATGCGCGACACAAGTGCGCCCACATATTTCACTCCGAAGTAAGTGGGTGTATGCGTCAGTGGAAAAGTGATTAAACACCATCTACCCATCTTTGTACATTAGGTCAGTGTGACCAGAATATTAAGGCATCACCATTGTGCGAATTTTTTTATAAATTAGAATGTTCTGTTCTGATCAACTCTTCCTTTTTCCACAGGCTTGAACACCGCGTATAGTCTAGTATCTTGCGTTAGGGTTTCATTCCCAGGGGGTTCACTCATTCTCAAATGGCTGATGCATTTTTTTACTTCCGATGGTAACTGGTATGTGATGATCGCCAAAAACACTGGACCATTGTTTCGTCGTATTGTGAATCTTAGGCTGTGCGTACGTTTCTTGTCTCCGGTGGGACTGGAACCTTGGGCATGGGACTATAATCCCTCGGCCCCGATCAATACGATCGATGACCAACACTTTTAATCATCGTCTATATCGATTTGAATGTTAATTTTGCACCGGTCTATTTGATTTTTCGAAAAAAATTAGCTGATCACCGTTCATGGCCTGCGTTGAAAGAAGTCATAATTACGATTAAAACAATCTTCGCTATCCTTTGAATTATTTTTTTATCAGTGATAGCGTGACTTTTATTTGATTATGCTGCTGTTATCCACAATGCATTCTCTTTGCAACCCTCCATGACTGATACCACAAATCTTTGAGTTTAATGCCAACTTTCTTTAAATCTCTAAATTATGCCTAATGGAGCAATTCAGGTCGTTTTCCATAATGCAGCCGACCCGTAATGCCTGAAGGGTATTTTACTGCCACCACAACATTCCTATTTTGTGACCGATGAGGTACATTGTCGTCCGGCGCACCACCACGCCGATCCTAGTGGAACTATATGATTCTCCACTCCTAGTTTCCCGGCGTCGTGGTTGACCGGGATTATTGAAAAACATGTTGCAATCCAGGACTCCACGTCTTTCGTGCACGAGTTTGACTCGTTTCAGTGCATATGTACTGAACATGACAACAGTACATGTGCTCGGTCGTGTGTTCCAAAAGTATGAAAGCAACTGTAGTTGTTTTGAAGATCTTTTGTTCGACAGAGCCTGTCTTGGTTTTGAACCACGAATAGTTCTTGAGGAAGTTGGCTTGTCTTAACCACGACGAACGAGAAAACCAAAGCACAAGGCGTTCGTTTTTTCGTTCAAGCTAATTTCCTCAATAGGCATAAGCACGATGCTGACTGAGGAATTGTGTAAACCACGGAATAAACTTAACAGTTCAGGTTTTTGATGCAACTGCAGAACTGTCTTCGTGTGGTTGGAATAGAGTTATAGCGTCCCGAAATCGTAAACATCAGAGGTTCAACAGCAATCTCAGAAAATTTAAATGGGGCTGAAGTACAAGTGCTTGGTCGATACTTTGAAGAGCCGTTCTTGGGGTTGGGTCCTATCCAGGCTACCCTACAGCAGTCCGGGATTGTTCCGGAGGACATACACTAATTGGTTAAGTCAACAATCAAGGTACTCGATACAGGTTTTCAATTAAACGGGGGCTAATGAGTTAGGTCCATTGGCCTTGTTCGACTAAAGATGTCTCAAAACTTTGAGAACCTCGGTCGGTGAAACGGGGTTGATGTTTTCAGTAGAAAACAATTAGTCGGAGAAAAAACTTGTGTCGAGATGGCATCGGCAAACATTCGGATTTCCGAAGAGAGCCTGTCAGGGGAAATGCAAATTTTTGCTAGCACGATTTGGTGAAGTTTTGCCGACAATGCACTTGATATTACTGGCAATAAAACGAAATAAACAATGAATGTTGTTGCACAACATACGGTTGATAAAAGTAACCCTTCCTCAACATCTATTCACTAACTGGGGAAGTAATAGAGCAGGTGGATAAGTTTTGTTATTTGGGCAGCTACTTCTCACCCACTGAACGCATCACGGATGAAGCGTCAGCTCGCATACAGTAGGCTCGAGTGACATTTGCTAACTTAAGACGTCTGTGGCGCCGTCGCGACATTTGGTTGTCTGTGAAGGGTCCAGTGTATGTCGTGGCACTTCGGCCAGTTCTGCTATACAGTGCAGAGGATTGGTCATTAAGAAATCAGGATAAAGATAGACTGTCGGTGTTTGAACACCGCTGTCTACGCAGCATTTCACGAATCTGGTGGGGTAACCGGACGAGCAATGATGAGGTTAGGCGTAGAGTTTTAGGTAATCGCGGTCGTCCACTAAAGCAGGTAGTCGACCTCCATAGATTATGTTGGTTGGGACATGTATTACGCATGTCACCAAATAGGTTGCTACGGCGAGCGATGTTCGCCGAAGCAGACACCGAGTGGAAAAATCCAAGGGT
>UZAN01060793.1:0-10396 GCA_900618425.1 Echinostoma caproni
TCGGCTGGTGATGAAACGTTTGCAAACAAATTGCCAAGCTCGGCGAACAGGCGAAAGGGAGTTCAGTTCACCCGAGCTACGAGAAACGATTTTAAGTATTCCATAAACGTTTGTTGGTATTATAATTCATCTATTGAAAGGAAATTTATAATTTGTATCTTTTAATAATGCTCAAAATCAGCCAAGCGTGACAGTTGAACAAGCGATACTTCCTTGATTAGCACTCGATCAGGCAACATTGTGGGTTATTTCTACCGTGACACTACTAGAGTGACTACATGGGCGTCAAACATTTATTAGGGTGTCCAGTGTGCAATTTGATGCCCATTGTGTTGTCTACTTCAAGCTCCTTAGCTATGTCAACGAGAACTACTGCTATTTGACTAAATCCTAGTGCAAAAACCAATCACTTCAATCGAATTTCCTGGGAAGTTTTACTCGGATCAACATTTCTGTAATGTTCCTGAATATAAATTTGGTTTCTGTTTCCCGGATCGACTCCTTGTTGCCTGATTGTCTTTTTTGGTCAAATATCCTTGTAACGCAAACATCAGTGGTCACTTCTAATCAGTTTGGACTAAATTATGTACCATAAATGATTGTAAACAAGAACAATATTGGGCAACTGTGTCGGTTTTTTGAAAGGTAATTATTTTAGCATAATTTACAAGGAATAGACTGTTTTATCGAATCAATGGAAGTAATAAACAGTTCAGATGCTTGGCTGGCAAAATTGAACACAAATGACTCATTAAAAACAAATTCTTCATCCCCGATTCAATAAGGATAGAAAGAATGTTTCAGGTGATTCCCTTGATTGGGATCAAAACCGCAAGTATCTATCGTCACGATGGTCTGTTATAATCGACATTCGATATTTTTACTGGAGCCCGAGGAAGCAATAAATGGTCGAGAACGATTCGCTGATAATCTGATTAACATGTGTTTGATCGATGTGCCCTGATAGAATTGAAAATCACGTGAAACAATAGAAAGTCTTCAACGTTCATTTTTCTCTTTTTGAATGAGGTAAACATCTGGATCGGGCTGCCTGTATTGAAACCAAGTAAATAAAACAAATATTAGGTTATTAAACTAAAATTAACGCATAACAGGAAGTTTTGGGCATGTGATGTTGAGAGTTTACTCAAGCCGATCGTACCTCCTGGTCGTTCGTTCTCAACTGAGATGCTAGTGCATGTGCATGTCTGGTTACTTGGTTGCTTTTGTTATTACTGAGTACACAGATGTGCTGTTTGCAAATGTAAATTTCTAGAATAACTGTCACGAATCATGCCGCAAGTGGAGAAGCGCTCTCATCGCCATTCCCCATTTAACCCACTGTGAGAATATGGTGTTCACTAAACCCAACCAATAGTTTTCCTCCGTTGTGACCTTAGTTCTATTCGAAATAAAGTTGGCCGTTCCCGTAATTATTTCCTCAAATGAATAAATGATTCGGAGCAGTATCATGATTTTCACTGCCCTGCCGGACATCTGTTAATTTGATCTGTGCCAGTTAAGCTAAAATGATTAATTTTTCCACATAAAATTCCTTTAGAACTGCGGAGTATCTAAATTGCCTTCTTGCTCGCGAGGCTCATTTAACATTGTCAGCAATCGTCTGAGGCTCGTAAGGTTATTATGATTCCTCTGCATTATTGTATCGTCAGGAGGAACGTGGTTAAGTGAGCCATGTCAAGTCAGTCACGTGTTGCGTATACCGGGAAGCGCGAATTTGGGTGCCACATTTCGTGAAATCATCTGAAAAATGAGCACGAATGGAATGTGTGATGCATACGTGGTTGTCAAAGTTAGAACAGGGCGTTTGTAATGCCCAATGTAGCATATTCCAGGTTGCTATGAAATCCATCAAGTTGTGGTATGGACAAAGTTTTTGAGATAGGTTGATACGTGCGTGGATAGAAGCGTGCACATAAATAGTGGGAGCAGGATCATTTGGGTCACTGGCAACCATCTTTTTGGTCAAATCAACTTGCATCGAATGGTGAGTGTCTCTCAGGACGTCATTTGGGTACTTACGGCATGTATTTCAATAATTAGATATGATTAAAAAAGTCATTAAAGTGCAAACAGAGATTCCATAAGTCAATGGTGCTTAGAAACCCAGTTTACAGAATAAGTTTTTATCTTCCCAAAATCGGACCTTCATGATTCACTTGTTTGGCTCATGGCCAATCCAGTAGGATTCACGTAAATATCTACGCTCTCAAAAAGAGAAAGTATGATGAATCAGTATTATGTTACGAATACATTTTAATCATGTAATATTACTCTCTAAGTGCATACCAGTAAATTTTTCTAGATAACTGAAAACATCGTCTGTACGAAATCCCCAAAATTTGGCATCAGTCAAGCCGGTGTGCTCAGGTGCTACCGAATCTGCCTGAATACCAGTTTATTTCTAAACAACGTCCACGAATGTGAGTTTCAGGTGTGATTCCAAACTAATGTTCTTGTTTTAAATTATGGTCGAGTATCGCAATTTGAAATTTTTGAACCAATTGTGTTGTTGTGTTGTGAATCACGAACACCACTATCCGACTGGATCCAGGTTACGTGAACTAAAAAACCAGTTTGTATAATTGACTCTACCTCCTAAAGAAAAGACCTAACAAAGGTTTAGGACAGTGTTTTAAAATTTGTGTCTACTACAACATACCACACATTTATACATCGGTTCTTACTCTTCTTGTCATTACTTCGATTACGAAATTCTACGCGACGTTTAGGCCAAATCGCCGCACTTCCAAATGTGTTGCACAATCGATTATTCTCATCGCGTGCTTTGTTAACAAATCGTAACCAAACTGTTCTCTTCAGTCCATTTATCATAAATTCGTGGGAAGCTGACACTATTCTGATCTGAATAAAATAGAAACATAACAGGCTTCAAGTTTTACACAAAATATAAACTTGGTTCGTACGGTAGTAAGAACGTCCCAAATATATTGAACGTTCCACGTGACCCCGCCTCCGCACAAACAAATGACCCGGACCTATCGGACGTTAAATCTGTGGATTTTTCTCGCAAAACCATCAGTACAAAGGAGTAAATGTTTACAGCGATTATTAAACTGTCTCCATCTATATTAACATTCTGATGTTTTCTGTAAGTTACGCTGCTCTTGAATGACTGGATATAAGCCGCTTCTAATCGCGCAATAACACTGCAAAAGTTTGGGGTGATTTTGAAAACAGGGGAACGGAACCAAACTAAACATCCATTTTGAAGATCCCGATGGCTGTTTATCTTTTACAACAGGTGACAAACCCAAACCATTTAATGCATGACTAAGTGGCGTTCGTGTGACCGCGGTGTTTCACAACTCTTTTATTACACCGATGACAATTCATAACCCTTGTATGATTTCGTTTCACCACCACAATCACATGAAGTTCGTCCACTGATACGGATCGATGAGAGATCAAAGGAAGTGGCCACTTGAACCACAGTTGAAAATGTTAAAATAGTTTTTGATACCCTTTGTGTATATGCTTTTTGCTCCAAGATAATCATTTGTACTGCTTCAAAATAAAAGCAATATTTAGGACTTCCTTGCCGCAGTTTATAGCCGATTTTGAAAAGCCAGATTTATTCATCCAAGAGTGAGGAGGATGAATCCTCAACTACCCTAAGAACGATTAAAAAATGAGCAATGTTTGATATGCCAATATAGCTGCCAACTACCGAGGGATCACAAGAATCTGGTAATCAGACACAGAGGACAGTTTAGAAAATTTTTGTTCGTTCTAGAATATGTATTGGCCATGAACTGATAACCGATCGTTCATCATTAAGGAAGCCTTAGAGATACGGAACGGTAAAATTCATCTGAAGCGACACAATTTGAATTCAATCCAGTTCATCAGAGCTGGATCATCAGAGGAGCTGTCGACTATTGTTCAAACTAGATAATCTCATAATCTCTCATCCAACAGCTCGATGGTCCTGCTTCGATCTAGAAGGAAATTTGCACCGTGAATACAAATGAAGTATATGCTATATATATTTCACACTCAACTGAGGACAGACTAGTACAATAATCTTTATAAAAAAGAAAAAAAGTTCCATGATTGACTTGTGGGCTGAATAATGTCAGGTTGCCCAGGCCAAGGCAGGTGAATTTTCTTGAGGAATTCACAACCGGGACCTTCGGTTGTCCAAAGCCTGACCCACAAGACAGCGGGGCGATGTGTGAAAACTGCAGTCCATTGGGGACCGGTGTTCAGTTCATTAGATCATTCGTCCTTCGGACGAGGTCAAACGTCCAGGGTGCCCAATACACCTCAATGCCCAATCGAGCCGGTGACCACTGCCACAACCGAAAAGGTGTGGGTGTGGTTCGTAAGCCTCCTCATGGTTGGTTTGGAATCAGGGTTTTTGGCCAACTCCCCTAGGTGGACTAACAGTTGTCCACCAACCCGGTTATAGACCCGGATATCGGCTTTTCGTCCTCTCACTTTGGTGGTAAAACACCTCCGCCACGAGAATGCAGTGAGTATGGCTTCCTCAGCAGAGGCTGTTCAAGACGCTTGGTCGTATAGAAGCATTTCGCGAGGNCCAGCCGCAACCCTAGGCACCCACCCCCGACCATACTGAGGCTTTTGGAGGCACAACGGCGATTCATTCTGATGATTTGTTGGTAACATGCACACGCAACATATCACTCACTGGCACCACCGGAAGGTCTTCGTTCTAATGTACATCCGTTTCATTTTTTATAAGTGAATTACCAAAATGACCACGTGCCGACCGACCGTTCGGTGTTCGTTATTGGTTGCAGGACAAGATTGGGTTATGGCATCTTTCAAAACTCCTGAGTGTTCACAAGCTAGCAGACGGTTCAGAAATTATTTTCAAACAATTTAAAAGTATGCTAGCCAATAATGTATTCGTCCATAGTACCGCGTGACTCATACTGGAATTGTAGCGTTCAAAAGATGGCTATTGAAAAAACCGCCTCCGCCTGCCGATGCATAAAATATTTACAAATAATCTGTCTCCAATGTTCAATTCACATTCGTGACCATTAAGCACTTTATGGCAGGGTATTGTCCGAGACTCCAGATTGTATAAATCTACAGTAGCAAAATTCTAAAACAACTCAGTTGTCCGTCAGCAACGATGCTTCCTTCCATATTCGAACCATGGAAATGACCCTGGACATCAAAGGTAACTCTGAGCTTCATAATGTCTAAAAACGATCAAATAAAATCTGTTCAGCTTACGAGGGACCTTAATTTCAGTAGCATTTCATTCGACGGTTAAATGCAACCCAGTGACTATCTTTGTGTGAACTGTGCTGTATACAGTTCAACCCCTGAAAGACGCTCATTGCTAAACGTACCGGCGTGTTTATTATTTATCAGATCGTCGTGGAACATATGACAAACAGTTCACTTGGGGCAATCAATTGGTCATGACCAACCAGTGCATCACTGTCTGTATTAAACGTTGATGAGGTTAGACCAGTGCTGTCTAATCAAAATAACTACAAGACAAGTAGCCGTCGCCGTAGTTGTGCCCAAACTGGACTGTCTGCGACTGCATTCCCTCTCCCCGGTTAAGGTGTCTCGAAGAGGTCAGCCGGATTTAAAAGTAGTAAATTCGTGGGGAGCGATTGGAAGCACCATAGGGCATAACACCTGTTCGTGACTGTTTTGGTCGGTCAGAACTTTATTGATTTGACCCAGGGTTAGGAAGTAGACCATTTTACTGTAGCTTATCGCTGGTCATCTTGTGCACCAGACATGTTTGTGATACATTTGGTTGCTTGTAAAGTACGGACGTGCAAGCCGTGCATGCTAAAGCACCATCGGACAGAAGACTAAGTATGCTTTGTCACACAAAGAGAATGGAAATGGGTCAGAGGAAGCTCGCAAGCACCGTTTATTAATTTGGTCTCATTTCAATTCACCGATTGTCTTGGAAGGTTCTGCTAACCGAACTTTTACTACACAGTATATGACTGGTTGAATATCGTCAACACCTCGATTTACCAACAGCACATGGATATACGAAATTCGATTTACTGATTATGACAGAGCAAGTATAACGCCGGTTGACAAAGGTGATTGTCATTAGTCAAAAGTGACATTTTTAGATCTCATCTGGGTGTATGATAAATTTCATTCATAACCGACTGGAGTTTTGTATCGTCGAGAAATTGCATTTTCTAATAACCGCATAAAGCGAGGGATAAATGGAAGAACCGAGAAGAACCAGACACCTCGTTAGCTTATAACTTCCTTTGTTTCCACTTATATTTAACCGAACGGTGACGGACAACATTTTTAGTCAAATTTGTATCATGCTCACAGTTATGAAAAAATTGACAGGTTTTTCAAGGACCGTTTCGCCAATCATGAATATTCTTTCTATCATTATATAAACACACATCCAACAGAAGAAAGTAAAATCAAATAATAATATAATAATAAAATAATAAATAATAGCAATAAATAATAAATAATAAAATATTAAAATAATAAAATCGAATGTACAAATGAGTAGAGATGATTGCATCTGGGTCCCAACCGTACGGGGTCTCATCTTGTCTATATTTGTCCTTTTGAAGGTGTCCCCCCCCCGCCCCCACTCCTCTGTTCCGTTTTAGAAGTAGTCGGTGGTGTTGAGCACGCAACTCAACTCAACCGGATGTGTACCCTGGGCGTGTATCCTGGATTCGTTCAATAGGCACATACTCAAAGACAAAAGAAGTCAACGTAATCTGTACAACCGTGCGGTCAATGCAAATGGATTTGTGTGTGTGTGTGTGTGTGTGAATCATAAATTCTGCTTCCTTTTTTGACCATGTGTGCATATTGGTGAGCCACTGGCATTATTGTGATTCCGCTTTTGCAAAGTCCTATCATTTTAATGAGGGTCACCTTACTCCTAACTATAGGAATTTCGTGCTGATTGCGTAGCGGATAACAAGTTACGTACACAAATGTGTACGAAACTTTTAATACCTAATATATGAATTGGATTCCATTTCGCCTGTTCTTCGAGCTTGGCAATTTGTTAGCAAACGTTTCCTCACTAGCCGAGGTGACATCACCAGTGCCTGTGAAGTGGCAGTGTTGGGCTTGAGGCTTGGCACTCTTCAAGCAACTTAATAAACAGGCACATCGAACTGGATCACGTGTACAAACCAAAGCAACTCAAGGATCAAATGACGCAACAGAGAATGTCACGCCGTGACCCGAGAACGAATCGAAACCGCAATCAGGATGGTAGTACAACTTGCCCCCTTCTTACCCTCACCCCCTCGCACCAGTCGAACGGCAAACCGAGTCGAACACAGTGAGAACAGGGTGGAGAAGAACATATACATTAATGAAAGGATACTAGCAGAACACTATCACTTCACAAGTACTGATGATGTCACCTCGGCTGGTGATGAAACGTTTGTAAACAAATCGCCAAGCTTGGCAAACAGGTAAAATGGAATTTGGCTCATCCGATCTACGAGAAGGGATTTTCAATACTTTTTCAATAAATTAGATTGTTTGAAACTATTCGTTGATAGCAAATGAGTCCATTGATTTGAGAGTTTGAAACTAATACAGCATACATGAAGTGTTTAAGATTTGTCGTTATCCGTTTGCTGGGCTGTTATCGGTGTGTCTGTTTACAAGAACGCATTGTTTCCCAACGACAGCATTACAATTTAGGCCATAGGACTGACTGACTGTTCACCAATGGTGACAGATAAAACAACACAATTCAGGTGAACATTTCTTCTCTGTGTAATCATTTTCAAGCCCTAGCAATCACACTTATATGAAACAAAATTCACCAAGGTCAACCAGAATGGTGAATAAGTCACGTGGGTGTGTGTGGGGTAATGATTCCGAGAGAAAACTCCAAACTGATACGATGACTGATAATGATAGTGTTTTACTCTTTTGAAGGATACGTATGAACACATTCATGAACTCCAATTTTGAAGTGATGCCTTACTCACCATAAAATACCAGATATCTTGATTAACCCACTTTTACCCTATATGTGCCTCAGTAGCTCCGATTGTAGACAAAAAGTTACCGGTATAACTTTGATTGCTATACTATGCTTGATCTAATAATACAGTTTCGTAATAGGTAGAAATTCATCCGTGTAAGTGAATAAATAATACTTGTCGAGGAACAAATGTATGACCATTTACACACGTAGGCAATGAAGATTCGTATACCGAAACCCTTCCCTGTTCCACCGGGTGATTGTGCAATCGATTGGTGTAAGAATAAACTTTGTGTCATTAAAAACAATTTGGCGGAAAAATTAGGCCGAACGACAATGACCTTTTTCTCGTGAATCCACTTTGTCCATCGATCCACTCGAGCGATACTTTTATTTCGGTAAAATGTGCAAACACGCAGTTACTTGAACTGTTTTAACCGTAATTCCGAAATCTTTCACAAATCATGACAACAAGTGCATTCACCTTAGGTCATTAGTGCAAAAGATTTGGTTAAATATGTGAGAAACCTGTGTTTGTTGTCTATATAATCTTTTAAAGATCAACCAGTATATGACCGACTGTGAAGCAGTACACTTTTTTAATTCGTTTTTTATTTACTTAAAGAAAATCATTTGCAATAAACTTTCAGAAAGATATCAGTGCTGATGAGTTGAGGATTACCTGGCAATATTGCTAAAAGTGTCGGTCTTCATTGGACATTTAAACAAATCCCTGAGGCATGACTTTTTGATGCAGTCCTGTTACTGCCGGGTCGGAATTTCAATCAGTGATCCCGGCTTTTTATATAAATAATTTCGCACATTATTTTATTATTATGGAACTGTATTCGTCTCTCGTCGTTGAAAAATTTAGTAAGAATCAATAACCTACCTTCCTGACGAAGGTCACTTCCTTCATCAAAGGAACTGTTTTTCTGAATTATATCAATGTATATGTTTATATATCGAAAGAGAAAATTGGGTTTGTAATTTTCTATGCTTCAAACTACAGAATAAACCTATTGTAACATCAGAACACAAGTCCGAATGCAAGCAATTGTTTTCGGGTGATTCTGAATCGTGCCTGTACAGATCATGTATGGGTTTGTAGTTAGTTGGGATACATTTTCACGCTGGGTCGAAAGGCCATTCGGGATGGGGAGAGGGGAGGGGTGGGGTTAGCCCTATGTGTCTGTGTTCGGGTTAGACTGGTTGTGAGTGGAGTGGTGATGTTAATGATCAATTCGGAGCCTAGGTAAGAGGAGAGCTTGAACCAATCGGTTTTGTGCACATAGTTCCGGTGCGAAAAGGCGAATGTCTATCGCATCAGCGGTGGCTGGTGTGTGCAAGCGCACTGTTTTAGAGGGATTGGGAGCTGAAAGCGGATTCTGGTATTGTTCGATTGTCTGTATCCAGCGTGAAAATACGTCCCCACTAAGAATAAACCCTTATATGATTTGTACAGGCACGATTATGAATCATTCGAAAACAACTGTTCGCGTTCGGACTTATGTTCTGATGAATTCATTTGCTCAATATTTTTCCATCCATATCTCCCATGAATTGGGTAAGGAGATGATGAATAGTCTTCGTGTTCACTGTTTCGCATAATTCCTTGGGCGAATGTTTCATCATAATTTCGCGGGTAAACCACTCAGGCGAGCAGTTTCTAGAAGATCATTTTGCATTCTTTTTAGTTCATCCTCCATACAGTCTGTAGAACATAGCATTGTAACACTATGGGTTAAGCAGCTATTCAGATTTTTCTTCTGCTGTATTGGTCTTTGAATCTACTGCTTACTTCAGGCTTTCTTACGAATAACTCTAGAAATGTCAGACCATCTATGGATTCCTTTTCCAAAATGAGCTATATATTTCAATGTGAGCTCCACTGAAATTTTTCATCAGATTATTAGCACATGTTTACAAAAGGTGAACTCTTCTGTAGATTTTGAGAGGAGTCCGTTTTCCAATTAATCCATGAAAATACCCACTAATAGTGCTCCTAATGGCAAAACCATGAATATCCTATCAGTCTATCCATAGATTTCCGCACCAAATGGAATTTGTATTTTCTATCTGGATAAATTGGCAAGTCGCTTCAATTCCTATGCAGACAGTTAAACGGTTTTCCCGAATTCTCTAAATGATTCGCAATCGGTACATTATGAAGAATGGGATGATATTCATCAGTAAAACCTGCTTATTAACCGTATTGATTGGAGTTGCGCATAGGAAAAAATCGAAAAAGACTCGAAGACTGAACTAGGCGATTTTCATTCTGATTAGATAGGTTTACAACTTCCGGAGTATGCTGTGGACATTTGATCATATTCAGATTGACACGCGGCAGCACATCGTCCTTATGAGCCTCAGGTGAACCGCATCGTCGACGTCTTAAGG
>UZAN01060794.1:0-10396 GCA_900618425.1 Echinostoma caproni
AAGAACAGCATGGGACTAAGTACCGAACATTGGGGGATCCCACTGCAAGCTTCAGCAGACCCTGATGTTCCATCGTCTACTGTGACGCGGAACATCCTATTTCGCAAGTAGGCCTTTAACCTATCCTCTACCCCCGGAGCAACCCTGAGACACTCCAACTTGTGTAGTAGGAACCGATGGTTTACGGAGTCGAAAGCTTTCCTGAAATCCAGGTAGCATACCTCGACTCGCTCTCCCCTATCAAGTCGGCTCGTGAATTCATCCNAGCAGGATTTGCTTTTTAACAAAGCCGTATTGCCTATCGGTTATTAATCCATTTATCGTAAGTTGTTCAGCCAGTTTGTTCCTAATAACCGTTTCTAATACCTTTAGTACAACCGACATTACGCTCACTGGCCGATAATTTATCGGCTGCTTTCGTTTGCCCCCTTTGTGGATGGAGATAACTATCGCCGTCATCCAATCTCTCAGCAGCTGCACAGTACTGAATAACCAATTGAACAGCTCCGCGAGGGGTCCCGCCACGATCGCCGCAATGGGTTTAGGGACAGTGGGATGAATTCCATCCGACCATGCGGCCTTGTGCACATTTAGGCTTTGCACCATATCCCTTACTTCACCCGGTATTACATGGAAGTCATCCATTACGGGGACTGAGTTATTCAGCATCCTTCCAGACGGTTTCCCAGAGTCTCGCACGTGGACACTTTCGAAAAGCCTACGCATCTCCTAGGATTCTTCGCCGTTGGTCAAGGGGTGCTAGTCCCGAGCCTTCTTATGCATCCAACTGCTACTCTGGTGGCTGCACTGGACTAAACATAGTTATAGCATGCCTTCGGGCCCTGTTTGTCAGTCTTCGTTCAAACTGAAGGTGGCAAACCATCTGGACTCTTTTGGTTCTTTCACATTTCCTCTTGTTTGGAATAGGCACCTATGGCTCTTTTTTCTTTTAAATCGACTACATGTTTGCTTTTTGAATTGCTGTGCCTTGGTGTCTCGGCTCGTCCACCAGGCCAGCCTTTCCTTTTTCCTAGCAGTTCTAGATGGTGCAAATTCTTCAGCGAGCCACCCCAGCTTCTCTTTGAAGGGGTGCCAATCTTCCTCAACATTCTCGTACGCTCCATTCCAGGCTTTCAGCCGCCTCAAGCATGCGCTGTTTATCGATTTTATTATAAGCCCTTGGCAGCTTCGGTGGGGGCACATCTATCACACCTGGGATAGTGAAACGCAACACCCCATTGTCACTCCGTCCAAGTGCTTCTAAAGCAGTCAACCTCCATGGAATGTTTCGTGATCACCACATCTAGGAGCCCGGGGTTATTACATACCAGCCAACTTGTTGGACTTGTGGCATGCCGAACAAACGCAAGGTCCAGTACGAACTTAACTATAGCGTCCCCAAATGCGTTGGGCGGAGCTCAGTGGTCCCGGATCCTTGACGGCTTATTATTTTCTGTTCGTGGAGGATGTACCTAGAGAATTAGAAAACACTGAAGGGGCAATATCCCGTCTTATCCGAGGACTAGGGATGTTAGTTATCCTGGTAACATTAATAATAAACGTAACAATGTGCTATAGCAAATGGGTAATAGCAATAATACATACAAAGGCTATAGTATTTTTCATTTGTTTTGTTTTGTAAGTTTTTTTCATTTTTTGGAGGGGGGATTAAGAGAAGGCAATTAGATCTAGATACTTGTCAAGTCGAGACTTGAATGACGCTTTGCTTGTTGAAGAGACTATCTCTTCTGGCAATGCGTTCTAATTAGAAATTACCCTGAAAGTGAAGAAAGATGTGCGAAGGGTGGTGCCGGGTTGAGGTTTGTATAACTTTTTGCTATTGTCCCGTGTTTTACCTGTGGGAGCTATAGTGAAGAACTTATCTACTAGGCCCGAGGAAACCAGGTGGTGTAGAAGAAGTAAGTCATCACTAATTCGCCGGACTTCTAGAGGATACAAACCAAGCTCCACTAGACGGTCAGGATAGGGTTAGTGTTGCATTCCAACCNTGTCGCTTTTTGAACTCGTTCAAGAGTATCACAGTCACGGGTAAGACCGGAATGAACAACTTGACTACCATATTCTAGGAGGGGACGGATATAGGTGCCTTAATTAGAAATCTTTCTTGGTGATATCAGGGAAAGACCTCCGAAAAAGGTGAAGAACACGAAAGGCAGATTTGCGGGCTAACAGGTTATGGTATGAAAAAGAAAGGTTACTATTTAAACAGAATCCTTGGACCTTGTGCAATTTGGTATACTGAAGAGGTTGCGTACCACTTACACGAAACGAGACAGGAGGGGAGTTCCCAAAAATCATGCTTACACACTTGTCGCCGTTGCTGGGCAGATTTCATTAAACGGACCAGTGATCAACAGCATCAATTGATGCCTGTAGCGTGCAGGTATCTATACCCCAGACAGTGACATCATCTGCATAGCTACGGTTGCAGGTAATGCACTAGGTGGATCGGTAATATAAATAAGGAAGAGGAGAGGACCAAGAGCAGATCCGTGAACGACACCGGTTGTAACAGAGCTAGGTTCGGATAGTGTAATGTTAACCCTTACGGTAAAAGTGCGGTGAAATAAAAAGCTGCAAATGAGTGATAGAAGAGGATCAGTGACTTTACACGCCCCCAGCTTGTGTATGAGTGAGACATGTGGGACTTAGCGTGGGCTCTGACGGTTTTTAACAGCTTTTGTACACAACTTTTCTAATTCCAGTATCTTCCCATTCTTATCTCTTATTTCTCTTTTATGAACTCAACATTTAACAGTTGTTTTAACCGGCCTCCTCATTACCCGCTCGGTATCCTTGCGGTCTCGCTCCGTGATTTGCTCTATTGTTTGTCATTCTGTAACTGGGACTTAAGACGGTTTCGTAATTCGTAAATATGTCTTGATGTATGCCTATAATAGAAACGAAATTTCAACGGTTCTTTCAACCGTTTCCCTACGTGCTGGAAATTTGGTCAGTCGAAGTCGAGACATTGTGATTCGTATTGAACGTTGTTCCAATTGCCGTTACAATGGCTTTAGCAAAACCTTTGTTATTGACGTACGAAATTTTGCCTTCATCATAAGAATTTGTTAAACTATCCACGATAGTCAACTTATCGGGGAGGCAAGATCTGCCTGGCAGAAATCCATGCTGGAAAGGTGAAAGTAATTTACTTGCGCAGAGTCGCTCCAAGATGATCTCTTTCCTAATGTGCTCTAGAATTTTACTCATTGCACTAATCAGGGAGATAGGACGGTAGCTTACTGGAATGAACCTACTACCTTTTTGTAGATGGGGGAGAGGACTGTGGTTAACAAGTGAGAAGGAAATATTTCCTCATTCATACACCGTTGAAATAGTCGTGTGTAACGACCAAAGCGCAATTGTCCTGGTCCGAGCAAAACGAAAAATACCTCGTCCGTATGCGCTCAATCAGCTGACACTTCACTCGTTCTAGATAGCGATAAACAAATCTCAGAGCAACGCGTAGCCCAAATTATCGAGAACCAAGTTGATCCAAAAATAGTCTACGGTATTATTCTGGCTATAATCAAAAAATACAAAAGGCAGTGATACTTCTGATAGTGAACCTGATTCACTATCCAGCCAAAACGTTACAAATATTCACAGAAAATATCCGCGGTAATAAAAAGTAAATAGGAACATGAGTGCTTTGAATTACATTTTAGATAATTTTATACGATTAGGAAAATTCTGCACGCTTCAACAGATCAAGGAAAATAATCTTAAGCGTTACAGCCAAAAGGAATTCAGTATAACCGAAATCAACGGTTGGTAGAATAGAGCGTTCAATCGAAACTGATGGCGTAAAAAACAAGAGAAAAACTTAGTCCCAGTTACATCTAAGAACAAAGCACTTGGAGTGCGTGTCCAATAGATATATTTCACCGTAAAAAAGGCACAATAGAAGGTTCAGAATAGAAAATTCACCGACAAAAGAACCACTGTCGGAAAGAATGCACGATAGAATGGCGAGGAAAGATGAGAAAATGCAAGGTAAGTGAGAGGCATTTTCAGTCTTTTCGACTGTTACATCGAATGTATGGGCCAGCTGAGATGTCCGCCGATGTTTTGGGAAGTCTAAAGTGTATTTTGTTGGACCCCAAAGAGCAGTAAGGGTTGACGTTGTGTATTTTTTCTCTATGTCTCACTGTGAGAGAGTAACACGGCTAAGCGGGGAGTTTAGTGGAGAGGGTTATAGTATCGGATGGGTAGTGGTGAGAGTGGAACTAAAGATGATCTGGTAGTGCTTTTGAAATTCGCCTGCAATCTGTGAAGGGGCAGTTACTCCTGTCCCGTCTGGTAACTTGAGGGCAAGCAGGGGGTGGGATGTGCCACGAAGTCTACAAATATACTTGTNTCCATGCTTAACTCTTTCAGTGCGCATTTCGTATTCTCTAATATTTGAGGGGCATATATTCCTGAGCCTTTTAAAGGCTAGTTCATCAGCTTCGAGTCCCGTTTGTTGCACCTAGCAAACAGTCGAGACCGCTCATCTAAAAGTCCCCGGATAGGACAANAATTGATTGATATGTTCTGTGAGGTTGTCTACGGACAAGTCCAGGAAACGGCTGTTAAACTGTGCCCTAAGAAACTCTCTTAAAAACGGAAGTTGGTACGCTTGAAGGATCTGACCATTTGTGGATATTCCGTATTAGTTTTTCACTCCGTAATATAGGTAAACAGCAGGACTACGTGGTTACTACTTCCGAGAGGTGGAAGGTGATTTACCACGTCGATCTGGTTGTCTTCATTCGAAAGTTCAGTTCAGTTCAGTTTTTACAGCACGATCTATGGCTCTTGCCAATCGAGCGCCCGGGTTTGTGTGTTGTCTGATATGCAATTTTTCTGAAAAGCAAACATATATGATGCAGTATCACACCCATTGTGGTTAGGTTGCAGGCATTAGCTAAACGCTTACCTCGGGAAAACCGCTATCCAACACTCATCAAGTGCCTTTTTAAACGCATCTACAGTACTACAGCTTACCACTGAGCAGCAACCGGTTTCACAACGGAATTACCCTGTTAGTGAAAAACGTTGCCTTCAGTTTCAACCTAGAGTGACCTCCTGGCAAAAACGTAGGTCATGTCCCCGCGTTCCTCTATGCGGAACCCACGAGAACAGGTCGTCAAGCCTAAGGCTTGATATAACCTTGACGATCTTAAATGTCTCGATGAGGTCTTCTCTCATCTGTCTCCGTTTGAGGGAGAACAGATTTAAATCTCTCAGCCGCTGTTCATAGCTTTTATCCCGTTGCCTACCTATCAACCTGGTGGTTGGACGTTGAACTCTGTCTAAGTTATCGACGTCCTTCCGAAAGAACGGAGCCCAAGCCTGCACATTATTCCAGGTGCGGACGAACGATGCTTTTGTATAAGGGAACAAAGACCTCGGGTTTTCTGCACGTCATGGTTGCGCACAGACGAAACAGTTGTCTCCTGGCTTCGACTGCGACCTTCACACATTGAGTGCTGGATTTGAAATTCCACGTTACCACTTTCTCTCGATCCTTTGCCTCGTACACAATTTGTATCCATAGGCAACTTGTCTTCTCTTCGTCATTTCTGGTCGTCGGTATCTGACATTTAGACACATTTAGTGGCAGGTCCCATTTTTCGGCCAATCTATGTACTACCTTTATGTCCCTTGTTAGATCCCACTCAGGTATCTGGACATCATCTGCAAACAAAAAGCAGGGATTTTGGAGAGCCCGTGCTAGATGTTAAGGTAGAGGAGGAACAACAGTGGTTCATGTACCGATCCTACATGTACACCAATTGTGACCACTTCCTCCTCGGATGTGTGAGCTTCTACTTTGACACTGAACTTCCGCTGCGCAAGAAAGCATATTATCCAGCTCCTGACTTGCCCAACTTTCCCCAATAATTGCATCTTATGATCTAAGGGATGATGACTGACCGAGTCGAATGCTTCTGGAAGTCCAGATAGCATACCTTCACCGGTAGACCTTCATCTACTCTGCGTGTGACCTCGTCTAGAGTAACCAGCAGGTTTGTCAGACAAAATTTCTTTCCAACAAAGCCGTGCTGAGCTAGTATCCGTAGTAAGCGGTTGGCCATGTAGTTCCATCTTTTCCTGCTGAATAGGTGCTACAATACCTACATATCTAGGACGTCAAACTTACTGGTTCGTAATTCCCGTCTTTTCTCCAGACTTGTTTATTGCCACCACTGTGAGACAGTTCCCGGTCTAAGCGACTCTTTGAATAACTCAGAGATCGGTCCTACTATGACGCTGCCTTGATGCTTTTGAGCCCAGCTAACCCTCGCTGCACACCCCGAAATTCCATAGGGTTTGGTAGCATTGTGCAGTTACCTACGATTAATGGAAGGTTTTCTGTCACCCTAAGGATCCTACATATGCTTTTGAAAAACTGTAACAAAATACGTGCTCTACTGGCTAACTCTCCGACCGACGATTCTAGAGTACCAACCGTTCCTCGAGTGTTTTGCTTAGATTGGATATATGCGTGGAAACACTTCGAGTTTCTCTTGACGTTTTGCGCCAAGTTCCTCTCGAATTGGTATTTAGCATCCCTTTGGACTTTCTGTGCATAATTGCACGCTTGTTTGTAACCCTTCCAAGACTGATGGGTGCCATACAGTTTATAGACTGCCCACCATATTCTACGAATGGTTATAACCCTATCTATATTTGCCTTCCACCAAGGAGGACGTTGTTTCTTTCTTAACAGAACCAAAGGCGCGAAGCTGTCTGTAAGTAGAAGTTGTCCTGCCTTGATATGGCTCCATCTGGTTTCTAGTGATGCATCGGCTGGGTCGAGTACCCAGTTTTTATCCTCTGCCGCTCTGCTCAGTTCGTCCTGCTTGATTCCGCCATATCGCCCCACTAGTTTGGCCGCTGCTTTGGTGTGCCTGCTTTCTGGCGTTAGTCTCAGGATCACATGATACATACATAAGTATGTGACAAGCTAATTCCTTAATTGATATGTTTGTGTCTTCCAAATAGATCAACGAGTAGCGTGTAACCGAAATCGGATTCCAAAACGTCAACGAAAACGAACGATCCAGCAAGTTTCTGCGGTACTGCATTAATGTCATCCTGGCGGGGCCTTTGAAATTGGCCGCGCGGTTCATTACAGCGTCGGACTCGGAACTATACAATCACTCTTCACTGAATTTATCTGGAATACTCGTCCTTCATTGCCATAGAAACGTTGCGTGATTATGGTCATCTTAAATTCTGTGAAATACTCTGCCGTTTTCATGAAGCAACTTCGAACTTCTGGCCACCGGATCTTACCTTCTTTTGGCAAATCGGTTCTTAACAGAGAGAGAAGATTTCGCGGAAATCTCAAAACATTTCCCAGAAAACACAGAGCTGGATGACAGGTCGCNATTCTGTGAAATACTCTGCCGTTTTCATGAAGCAACTTCGAACTTCTGGCCACCGGATCTTACCTTCTTTTGGCGAATTGGTTCGTAACAGGGAGGGAAGAATTTACGGTAATCTCAAAACATTTCTCAGAAAACAGAGCTGAATGGCAGGTAGCACTACGCAAACGATCAGTTTCAGACATCTGCATTCCAGCAGTCATCAGTGGAAATGTGCGCTCCCCGCTTGGAAACATGGCAGTAGCAATAGATCTGACAAGGATACGTGAATATTCGAAGGTTGGAGTCGTAATGCTTCAGGAAACCTGACTCCACAACAAAATTGATGATAGCGTGGTCAAAATTGGCAATTTCTCCATCTGCCGAGTTGACAGACACGTTCCGGTTCACAAACGAGACGGTGGTGTTATCACATAAATTGGTGCAATTCAGACAAACGAGTCTTTGGGTATTTTACCCTTTTTATCAGTACTTCGCTGTATACATGCAAATCTAAACACCCCAGTGACTACCAAAAGATTATTTTTGGTAACATTTACATTTTTCCTTCTTGTTCCACTGATCATTTTAACGAATTCACAGATATTTTCTCCGCCGCTCTACTAAATTACGTGGACCCCTCCCTTTGCGTCGTGTGTGGTGACTTCAATAGGTTTGATGTCACGTTCTTGACAACCGTTGGATTACAAAACGTTGTTAACTTTCCGACCAGACTTCAGGCTTGTCTTGATTTGTGTTTCATTAACGACCTGAATTTATTTAACTTGCGCTGTTGTTCCCTGAGTGACACCTCTGATCATGCAACACTGGAATTATCTCCCACGATCTACAGTAGATCCGATCACCAGTTTTACACTCGGCATCGTGATCGTCGTCTTCGTCGGCGTCATTGTCAACCCGAAAATCTTGCTAGACTAAAAGATATATTAGATCAGACAGATTTCTCTTTATTTGTACAGTGCCCAGGGTAACAAGGAATATTGGAGCCCAGTTCTTTTCGCATCGGGTGATCAATGCCTGTAACCGGCTACCACAGCAAGTGGTTGTGGCTCCTAGCTTTTGGGGTTTTNGTAGCTTTGGGGCTTTTAAGCACCAGCTGGACGAAGCATGTTCGGGTATATTTCCCGACGATGAATATGATTAACAACCTGGGACCATCGATTTTTGGACTTCAAAGTTCAGAGCCTAGGTATAAAAGGTAGTGCGAAAGACTGGATTGTAATCTTTTTGAGTAATCGCACCTTCCAGGTCAAGGTGGGTGACCGAATTTTTAACCATGAGATGGTTACAAGTGGGGTTACCCAGGGCTCAGTGCTAGGCCCATTACTTTTTCTTATATTCATTAACGATCTGGCATAGGATCTTCAAAATCCGTGTTTCATGTTTGCTCATGATGTAAAAATGACAGGGTTAAACCTGCAAAGGAACCCAGAATCTAGAGATAGTCCATCGATGGTCGGTCAAATGGGACCTACCTTAAATCTAAGAAATTTCTGGTCTTTAGCAACGGGACGGTACGTACTCTAGCGCGCGGTTTGAATTTATAAAGTGCTCTCGGTTTTAAATCGTTTGTTCAAGCGAAGGTGAGAATTCTGTAGATATTTCACATTATATTTACCTATTTTCACCGTGTTTTGCTTAACCCGTGAAATATCGCAAGATATTTCATAGTACTAAACTCTGACTGGTTTTGACTGGTCATTGAGAAACGTTTTTGTTGTTTAGAAGTTTTATAGGTTGTCCATTTTTGTTTTCCTCTACAGTCGCGTGTCTTTTTGTTCTTTTTTCGGTTCATTCTAACATATTGATAATATGGTACATAAGGGTGACAACTGTGGCATGAGTCAGTGCCAGGAATAGGTTGAGAATGGCATCCAGTGTGATAAATGCAAAGCATGGTACCACCAAAAATGTTGCAAATTATCTAAGAAGAATTATTTGCTTCACAGGAAATATCCAGCGCTGAAATGGATATGTAGCCACTGTGTTTTGCTGGCGGAAGAGTGCTCTCGCATATTAAGGGGAGCGGTGCAGAAGGAAGCAAGTAAAACGGAGCCACCACCTACAACTAAGACCTCCGACAGGGAGGGGAAAAAACCGAAAAAAGCTGTTAGCCAAAAGGTTAACAAAGTAGGGGAAACAGCGTCAATCGACAAGGCGAATCCAGTAAAGACGGCGGAAATAGCCGTTCTCACTGCCAAGATCGAAGCGCTAGAGAAGGAGTCAAGAACAATAAAAGAAACGCAACAAGTGCTCCTGTGTCGGACGAAGCATGTACTGTTGCATAATATCCTGGAGCCTATCATACGGGATAGTAATATTAGGCATGAACCCGATAGGAGGCATGTCCAGGAAATGTTCAGACTATCAGACCTGCCCCCCCACGACACGTTACGTGGAGAGTCACCGCGTGGGTCTTTGGAGGGAGTTTACAGCCCAGAAGCCGAGACCCATATTAGTGGTTTTCTGTAGCACGTATATGAGAGACCTGGTGCTAGCAAAATAAACCAGGATAGAGATAAACACCAGAGGAGCTGTACGAATAACTCCGGACGACGGGACCAGTATCAAACCGGTCATGAAGGGGTATGCCATCATGAGGAAAGCAACCCGCAAAGAACATAAACATATAAACGGTCGGGCGAAACCCAATCCTCGCCTGTATGACAAACAGGCAAAGCAGGACGGGAAGCACTCAGCGGTGAGATCGTTAAGCAAATCCAAACCGCGCACGGTGAGGCCTGGGGGAAACGTCATCAGGAATCACCGACTAGCCGAAAGGACACAAATGGCCACCTCACAAAAGGAGGCCATGGAAAAACCGGAACCTATTCAATGCACTAGGAGTAAAAACTCTGAAGATGAATTCCCGACGGAGACCTGGGCAACTATTGTTGTCAGAACGCCAACTAAAGAACCAAGCCCGAAGAGGTCAGTGCCCCTCGATCAGGGAGATCGGTCCACAGTAAAAAGCCCAGGGTTAGGTTTTGGGA
>UZAN01060804.1:0-10392 GCA_900618425.1 Echinostoma caproni
TAGAGTGTCTGAAGTTCATGCTAACGAGGAACAGACCATGTTCTGTCCTCATTATCTGAATGACAGCTATCAAGGGCATGATGGCCACCAAGGTGGGTCTCATCAGGTGACAGACGACCAACGCGTATCTTTAGGTCTCGGGCCAGGATCACGATATCCATCTGGGGTGCTATGAGAAGAAGCTCATGTAGTTTGTGACAGAAAGCGTCCTTGACTATATCCGGCCTACAGTCTGTGGGAGCGTATGTCGGAGGAATGGAACGGTCGACTTCGAGACAGATGTCAGAGCGGACTGACTACTAGTAGTTAGTCAACCCGGTGGAAAGCGCCGTGCACTTACCTTTGCCCTCCCACTTTAGTGTTAACACCGCCACGAGAAGACAGTTGGCAGGACTTCCTCAGCAGAAGCTATTTGAGGCGCTTGGTCGTTTGGGAACATTTCTAGAGGAGTTCAGGACGAATGGCCATTTCGGACCCCGAGACACCCACTCCTGACCATACTGAGGCATTTCAAGGCAAGGTGCGTGGTTACTGGCTTTACAATCTGAAACTGAAACTCTATGATGTATTCGTGCCGTTTTAATTAAACTCATCCCTTAATATTATTTTTCTTCCCTATTTCGTGCTGCTGTCGAAAACATCCACAGAAATCGTATCTCCCCCCGCGAATCTGTTGCTGACGATATTGACTCAGAATCAGTGAGATGTTCACCGCTGCAAAAGCTGCTGGCTTCGTTTCCCCTAAACATTGAAAATCTCATCTTTACCGTTTCCGTTCATATCAAGTCAAATAATCGCTTCACGCTTCTCAATAGGACTTTTGACTTTTAACGACAGTTTTATGTGTTCGAGCTTTCTCCTGCGGTTGTCCCTCAATTCTCGTGCTTTACGATATTGCGTGGAAGCGATTACTTGTTGTGCAGCGCACTAGATTGGTGCTCCATCCCGTGACACAGTACGTTCCTCTGTTCCTCCTCCCGTTTGTGTACCGCTTCACTTTCAGTATACAGCCTTAGCCCATTATCATGCAATTGCTTCTCTCGCACTCTCTCCTACCGGTACTTCCATAAATTTGATTCCACTGAGTCTTTTCATCCTACCTATTTCTAACAACAACCTAACCATGGAGTACTTTTAATTTCTCCATTTTCTCAACTGGTTTATAACGATCACATTTTCAAATGTGCCTTCAACATCTCTGTTCACCTGGATCTAGAAGTATCATTAGGTCAACATCCGTACTTGAAAGTGAAGATTAGTGTGCGAAGGTGTTAACCTGCTAATTCATCCCTGATTCGGCAGCCTCAACCTGCGCACAACTTATCTATTATGCCATTTCATTCCCCCCCCCTTCGGGAGGCGGAGAGGGGGGGGGGCGTAAAAATATCAAATAGCTCATCTGGTTGCTGTCATTTCAAATATTGGGTCTTTAGTGGCGTACATTTTTTCCTAATGGTACTGTTGATAGTGATAGATGTCGTTCACACCCTACCGCTGCGAAATATGAGCGGTTTATTCAAGGGCTGAAAAATCGTTATAGTCGTCCCTTATCGGCACTGCTGAAATCAAACAACACAGTTGTTTTGATCTTCCAGATGTTAATGTTTGATTTATTTTGCCATCAGTTCCAAAACGTTTCATTTGGTTCTGGATAGTCGACATTTGTGCTCTATCCCTTTCCTGTCCTGTTTGGATCTGTGAGTCTGTGCAACTCTTCTATGAGATCATTTGAGATTTCGAGCTTCCTTTGTCCAGTTCGACACGGAATAATTTTCTCGCGTTATGATCCCATTAGTTCATTTTGTGCAATCTGTGTCCTGGTAGATGAATTTTTCCTACTTTTTCGGCAAGAACGGTGGTGAGCATCGTCTCTTCTCGATAAATATTTTGACCATCTGTCTGTGGTAAACACCATATCCAGTCAGAGTTTCTCATTGTGCTGTTCCTTATTCGGAAACGATCCGCGACCAAGTGCTCTGTCGATCTAGGGTTTGCGCACATCTGTCACATAGTTCACCCTCTTTTTATCTCGCCATTTGGTCACGTGTTGGATCATTTAAACCATCTGGGTCGCAACCCTCTTACACATGGCTATTTGTTGCTGATTGGGCTACTCCTTTATCACTCATTGATTTCGATATATGTACACACTCATTTATATTGCAATACTCTGTTTTCGCGCGCTGTCTGTCAGTTGGTATACGAACGATAAAGAATGTGCTGGTTTGTCTGTCGAAAATGTTCAGTATAAACAGTGACAGAAATGCCGACACGCCAATTTGTGTGTGTTCTGATGCCACCCACCAGATATGGAATGTGGCTTCGTTGGTTAATCTCGTTTCACATCGATCAGTCCAGCGATTATTATCGATCGATCGACCACTCGGTCAGCCCGGCACACTTTCAGCTTGTATATTGGTGCCACCGGTTGTTTTTATTCTGGACAGAGTTCCGTTTCCCAGATCTTCCTTTACACCTATATGAATAATTTTTTTGTTATTTCCACATGCTGCTCATTCACACTCGATGTTTGGTGTATTTCTCACTCCTAAAACATGAGGCACAGGTTGTCATTCTGCATCGAAGTGGTCTTGGTTTCACCGATTTTCTGTTCACACATTAGTTCCACAAGCTCATTTTTTGAGTTGTCGTTCTATAATTTGGTAACCCGTGAGCAGTGACTGAATGAAAGGCTAAACAAATATTCCTCTGAAAGATGCGGTTGGACGTATCAATTGTGAGTACCTGCACGAAAGCGACTGTTCACTAGGCTCACTAGTTTTCTTTGATATTTTCAACCATCGATTGTCTAGTCCCGGGTCCCTTAAACTTGAATCTTAACACAACTTGTTTAATTCAGCTTACTGTTTGAGACTGTTGTCTGATTGCACAAACGTATGTAGCTTTTAGCGCACACACTTGTCTCAGCAAGCTTTGTTCATCTAAAAAGTTTGTCCGGAGACATGCGTAACACGGATGTCAGTTATTACAGTCTATAAAGCTTAAGCGCTTGAACTGATACACGACCATAATGACTGACTTTTGTATGCTATTGCGTGTTCAGTTTATCCCGCCAAACACACGCATTGGTGTGAGCACAGAGATTTGCCAGCACCAACACTTTATCTGTTCCACACGTAGCGGTTGTGGGTGATGCTTGAGCGTCTACGTTTACATAAGTTGCGGTAATACGGCGAGGTACACTCATGTATTTCGCTGTACGATGATATGATGGCGGCGTATCCTTACTGTGGACAATGCGCGCACGCCTTGTTTTAGCAAAGCGGTTCAGGAAAAGTCATGCAAAAACTTGGCCGCCACATCAAGTAAACAGATGTCTCTGCACACTGATTTGTAACCCTTTTTAGGGAAACGTAATAAAATCGATGTGGTTCAGTCAGTTTCAGTTTCCCAGATTGAATACAGTAAGCTATGAAGAGGGTTTAAAGTGACTGGAGAGCACTTTCCGTGGAGTTCGATGAGTATCCCGTCCTCGCCTGGAGATTTCCGTGGCTTCAGATGGTTGATAATATCTGAAACGTCTTCTATTGACGGCGGATCACAGTTAGCTTCGTATGGCGAAGATGGCGAGGAGGACGCGTACGAAAGTTGAATTTGAGGGCGGTTGAGAAGAAGACTAAAGTGTTCCACCCACCGAGACATTTTTCCTTACGCATCAGAAATGAGCTCAACGGAGGCCCTGCGCAACACAGACTGGGTGACTTGTTTCTTGCCCGATGCTAATCGAATAAGTCGGAATAGGGTATCTGCGTTTCCCACGTTAGCTGCTGTCTCCACTTTTGTAGCCATTTCATTACAGTCGTTGTGTCTATCGTTTCTGGCTGAGCGTGTTGCTTGTCGTCTGAGATCGCGATAAGCAGAGGATTGATCTTGGCCTGTCTCTCTGGCCGCATTAGCTAACTGGATGGTGTGGTGGGATATCCAGTTCTTCAGACGACGTGACCCAGTGCCTAGTTCGTGTAGAGCTTCTTGTTGTACCGACGGCTTCATCTTGGTCCACTGAGTTTCAACCGAACTCTGTTTCCTTGCGTATGGAGGGGATCGTTCGACAGCTGTGTAGTTATCATGCTCATCAGTGTCTGGTGTTTCTCGCCGTTCTCCAGTGGAAGCACATTTAGACGTTTTGAGAGAACGGTCTTCCTGCGAGTTGTTAGATGTAGTCTAACTTTCGCACGAACTACCACGTGATCAAATTCGCTTTTGTTCCTGCATTCAGCCTCGCGATAGGATCGACAGTCTTCAACCAAAGAAACCCATCGTGAACGGATAGGAAGGTAATCTAGTTGGTGTTCTGTTCGTCCGTCGTTGGAGTACCACGTCAGAAGATGCTTCTTTGGATGCCGAAATCGGGCGTTGATAATGAACAATCGATTATAATCGGCGAAGCTGAGTGGTCTGTCACCATTATAGCAGCTCTAGCCCAGACTAAACCTCCCTGGGATGTGCTCCGTGGCGTCTTCTTTTGGGCCAGTTGGAGCGTTCCTGCCCCCTGTTATGGCAAGTGCATCCTGTTTAGGTACTTCATTAACAAGCGATTGAAGGCTGCCATAGAACTCATCTTCGGCGTTGTTGCCAGATGGGAGAGTCGGGGCGTGGACAGAGATTACTGTGAGGTTTACTGGATGACCCTTGAATCGTGTTACTGCAATCCTAGAGGACATCGATTTCCAGGAAAATAAAGCATTATTAGCTCGATGGCTTGAAGCAAGTGCCACTCCGTGTTGACCCGACGTTTTATTGTCGCTGTGATACAGCCAGTTTGGACTATCGATACCAGGGATTTTAATACTTTTGGNNNTACTTTTGGAGCCGGAGCCCGCCAATCTGACTTCAGATGTTCGTGTAATATCCAGCTGATAGTCATGCAGCGCACGTATCGTTAGCCCCTGACTCCCGGTATCTAAGAGTGTTCTTACGCTCCAGCATCCAATGTAAGAGGTTTTGCGTAGTTTAAGGCGTCCAGTGCGCATACTTGTCACCCGAGCCATTAGAAAACACAGGGCGCATTACTTCTCGGGAACGCCGTAGCATGATTAACGAGACAGTTCGAGTGAATATCCATGAAATTTCTTGGGAGTTAGGTACGGGAAGCGTCCCCAGCGTCATCCGGTTGGGGGTTGAGGTGGCATCTCTAGCCTTTGCACACCCGAATGCTAACCGCAAAGCAGCAGGAAGGTAGCACATGGTTGCCAGTGGCCTTCTGGGGAGATCTCATAGGCCACTGACAGTTTCTCGCTGAACAGGGTCCATGCATTTTTGGTGAGTACGGAGTCATTGCCTCGGCCGTTAAGTTGTAAAAGCAACTTCGTTCGCTCAACACGTACGTTAGACACCGAGCTCCCGGTTACCCTCAACCTAGTTTGGCCCGCCTGTCGAGCGGTTTACCGAGGTGTGGCCGCTGTTGCATCCAAACAGCTTCTTGGAGTCACAGATGGAAGCTGAGCACTTGGTAGAGGCCAAAGAACGGATGATGCCCGAAAGGAGCCGACCGCCCTCTGAGTCAGAGGTGCCACTCCTACTGGGTACCCCATACACCCACCCCGACCATACTGAAGGTATTCGTGCAATTGGTTCAGTTCTTTGTGAGCAAGTTTTAACCAGTCGATACATGCGATGCAATTTTTTTCAACGCTTTTTAAATATTTTATTAATGAGTATCACATTGTATGGTTCACTTTCTACAACAGTCAAAGAATAACTGCGCTTATCGTTTACTTTCATAGAGCATAAATGAGGTTTTCCATTTAAGGTAAGCATTTTGGATACACGAAGATACGAGTCAAACTACCAAAACGCAGTTGCGTTCATACCATTCTTCGGTTGTTAGACTAGCCTATTGAACCGTGAGGATTTCAACTAAGCTTACAGAACCTGCAACCAATGGTTAAGGTTTTTCACATGGTTTGACTACATCCTGTCGAAACCAAGACTCATTACTCTTGGTGCTGTCGAGGTTCGTACCACTGAATCGTGATTAACTTCGGACAAGAAAAACCATGGCATAGGGGCCCATGTAATGCCTAAATCTACATTCACCCTACGGTGTTTGTCTCTGGTGTCTTGGCTGAATCACGGTATACAATGACTTTGGTACAACTGGGTGTTCATAGCTGCATTATGCCTTATCCGAATAAAATTTGCCGATGCTGGTAGACGCAGAAGTTGTTGAGGTCTCGTGGCTCGCACCGTGCACTATTTTGAAAGTGATCTGGCATCCAGCTATGAGCAGTTGTTGAGGACAATCGAAGACGGTCAAACTTAGATGTGGCTAGAGGGTTTAATGGTGGAAACAGTTTCTTTGAGTCACGAAAGTTGAATAACCGTGATCCACAGCGTACTCTCTCTCTCTCTCTCTGTCAAAGAACGCCCCAGGTAACGTGACCAAATAGTGTGAACAGTGACGACGAATTAATCATATAAAAAGTCACATCCTCCATTACTCTCGTACAACAAAAGGTCATAATCGTTTGCTATTGTTAGTCATCCGCGGTGTGTTGGCATAATATGACCTGAGTTTAAGCTGCAACAAATCTGACAGTTGCTCTCTTTGTTTCATAAACGTGGTAGTTATAACAAATGTTCTTATTTGTTCCGGTATTTATGTTTTGCTGCACCGGTAACATTATCTGGGTGTAACTGTATCTCCTGATTGGAAAATCTGTGATTTGGCGTAAATAATTGGGTAAAGCATTTAGTTCGATACCTGTATTTTATGGTTTATTTTATCTGATGTTGCTTATTGTAATATCTCGATGCGTTGCCTCCTCTTAAATAAAAAGTGTCAAAATGGTCTTTTACCGGTGATTTGTGTGAATGCCATACTAATGAGGTTTCTCAATTTAATCTGTTTATTATAACAAAACAATAAAACCCTGTTTTTTGGTCACTCGCCATGTTTACTTTTCCAGTTTTACGGTACTAGGGTCAGAATTTACTGCGTCTGTACGTCCAGTGTTTGTGGACACTATCTAGTGGTTATGGAAACGCTTAATCTTATCCCAACCTTTTCTCCTTCCTGTATTCCTCTCTCACACTAAAGGTATCGTTAGGATTCTCTAAAATGCCGCATGGCGATGGTTGTAGTGCATTGAACACACCTCAACAGCATGGTGTTTCTCAATCATCTCATTTATACAACAACACCTTATTAGACACGTGAGAAAAAATGTAAGAAAGATGACTGTGTGTTAGCCTTATAAGAATCATATATATGTTCTCGTGACTTTTTTGTGCTTTGTCGCGGTTTCCCTTCCCACTCCTTAATTAGTTCATGATATCTACTAGCTACCGAGATCTCCCCTTTGCACCTCATTGCCGAGGAAGGATGCATTCGAGGCAATAAACTAGGAAAACACCACTGTTCACTGAAAACCAAATACATGTTACCAACCTACCTTAAGCTGGAAAGCACTTAAGAACATATCATTATCGGCCAACTTTTTTCATCAAGCAATTTTTCAAACTTCTCATTAGAATGCATTTCCAACTCTGGTCGGGTTGACTTATGTATTGCACTCCATAACCCTCAATGAAGAAGAGTACTAAGCAGTTAGACTTTCAGACAGCGACTGATATGCCGTTGACAGTTTTGGTAGGTGACGCCTCTAGAGACAAATTACAGATGGTCATGGCGATCTTCATTCGGTTGCACATCAAATTTACTGTTTACTGTCTGTGGATCTGTACATGCCCTGAGGTGCTTGGTGTCTGTCTGCTGACAGTTCTTTAGTTTAGTATTTGTTTTCTTGTAACTTGCTTCAAGCACCGGATTTTTCGATCTGTTCCATTATTTTGATCTGTCTGCCTTATTTAAACCTAAACATGGACCAGTCTCAATCTATCGCTGCTCCAAGACTAGGAGAGATTTTTTCAACTTTTAGCGAACGCGAAACACTTGAACGCTTACCGTCATAAGTCCATGGGTCTCTGGTTTGAAACAGATCAGACTTGTTAGTTTTTATTTGTCGCGGTTAATCATGGTCACTACACACACACACACACTTGGACTGCGTCCGTTAAATTATTTGGATTCACTTCGCCGTTTAACTATCCTGCTTTGCGACTCATGTTTTCCCCTGTTTGTCACTCAGTTTGACTGGGACCCATTTCATCTTCGAATTTCCCTATTTTTTATGAGAATGGAGAGTCCAATATCGAGTGTCCGTGAAATTTGTTGTTGTTGTTAGCATTCATTTTAACTGGTAAACAAGCTTACGCACCCCTCTCTGGTAACACAATCACCTTCAATGTCCACCTACTCATTATTTGAATGCATTTGCGTTACATTTGATATTGTAATACACCAGATCTCTACTCCTCAACTTTCCCTCACCCGCCCGCAAATCTGCTCCAACGCAGTATGCAGTATGTTGGGCGACAATACCTTTGTCATCTCACGCAGGCTCGACGCACCACGATCTGACGAGCACATTCCACGAAAGGATCACTCAGCCGGACACAGATGACCGTACCACATCCACACCAAATACCTGTTCTTCGATCTCATCCAATATGTCCGCATCGTCCGGACTCCGTGTTTGCCTGCTGAATCCCGTCTCGCTTCACGCTCCAGCAATCTCGGAATCGGATAGTATGCTTCGTTTCGGTTACCACGTCACTAGTGCAATGAACCAGTCACCGGATTGTTCAGTCAACACTCGTTGCGGTTTAACTAACTTGGGTCTCGCACCACGGTCGTACCACTCTCGAGAGGATTTAACGTTTCTCAAAGTTCAACCGGAGTTAGTTTTATTTTTGAATGATGTCTTTTGCAATTGAAATTGCCGTTTGCAGTCCGAAGCCTGCTGTCATATAGCGGTTTTGTTATGCTCTTATCATCGGTACACCTCTCATGGTCACTCAATTTTAGGGCGAGTTTTAATTTATGATTGCCATTAATGTTAGATGGTTGATTTTCTGGGTATTTTTTCAAATTGGAAATAGATCATGAATTTGTCTTGTAATTGAGACGTGAGCTGAAAAGCCAGGACCCACTGTAGAGCTTTTTCGGCCTGGTTGGGTCTCATCAGCAGTGCGAATCCATCCACCTATTCGGGGATCGAACCCGGGGCCTCACAAGTAAAACACAAGCATACTACCCACTCGGTCAGCAGGTCAAAATAGCTGTCCACTGTTTCCTAATCTTTCAGCTCACGCCTCATTTACACGATGAATTCATAATCCGATCAAATAAAATCCTTTTTCCCTCTCGTATAACAAATCTGAAATAGTTGTCATCAGCAAGATTGTGTTGGTAATTTTTTCCACGTGTTTTTTTCTATGCATTTCGTACACAGTGTTTCCTTTTTAACGGTTCACAACAGCAACACCCTAATTGGTCATCAGACTGAGGGAAACCGGAGCCAGTTCGGCAAATATACAATATTCTACACAAGTTCTGGTGCCTACTTTGCAATCAAAACTCCTTTTTGTTCAATCCGTGAAACTGAGCCATACCAATACTCTTTACCTTATTCGACTGATTATTGAGATTGCGAAAAGTTTGGTGAGAATCAGTTTTCTTACATTCGACTAAACCGCGATGCAAATTGCTGCTGACGCGGTATCCACGTCCTGTAAGCAGTCTTGTGATCTTTGGGTCGACCACGAATCCTAACTATCTTCCGAAACGCGCTAACTGAAAAGCTGGAACCAACCCCACCCAATGAGATCATTCAGCATTGGTTATTTGTCAAGAATGCTCTGCATTCTGCTGGCTTAGTGAGTTGTGGTCTGACACGTCTCACCGTGACACCCTGGGTCTCTGCGTAGTCTCTACGCCTTCTTGACGCACGTCGGTCACTTCCGACCGGCAGCGAGCATAATGAAGCACGACTCGTAACCGGACGCGAACTTCATGCAAGCCTACTCAGAGACCGCGAGATCTGGTGTACTCGACGGGCATCAGAGATGAAGCGTGCTGCCGCCATGGCTAATTCCCGTAAGCTGTTCCATCTCATCTGGGCCACCAGTAGGAAAGCCCAGGGTGTGAGCGAAACGATGTGCGAAGCTGACGGTTCGCCCATTGATAATCAACAGCGACTCCTTACACGCTGGGCGGAGCACTTCAAAGCACAATTTAGCTGGATAGTCGTTTTCTAACAGAATTAACCGCTTTGCATCGACTCCGTTCGCTTGGTTACGTTTTGCGTATGCCTGCCCATCGACTACTTTCCATGCTGTCTTTGCACGTGACGGGCAAAGCTGGAAGAGGCGTTGCGGCGGTCAAACCATGACATGGCGAAGAAGTATGAAGAAGCTGGCTTCAGCTTTGGCTTCGGTTAGTTTGGCCCGCCTACTAGTTTTGGGCCCAAGGGATGAGGGTTGTCGTTGGTTAGAGACGCTGAGAGATATCTCTTAGAATAGAAGTCC
>UZAN01060813.1:0-10381 GCA_900618425.1 Echinostoma caproni
ATCACCACCACCACCACTACCACCACCACTATCACCACCACCACCATCACCACTACCACCATCACCACCACCACAACCATCATCACAACCACCAACACCACCATCACCACTACCACCAACACCAACACCACCATCACCACCACATAGACACATACCATCATCTCGATAATTGGTTGAGTGAACAAACAGTTATGCTATGTGTTGGGATTCGAACTCATGCATGGACGTCGCTTACGCTTTTGTATGGCGCTCGCTCTACCAGCTGGACTACGAAAGCGTAGGCAGTGTCCATAAGTGGGTTCGAATCCCATCGGGGCTAAACTGAACTTTTCGCAATTGACATACGCACTTGAAATCTGCCAAACAACAATTTGCACAGTTAGATTNGAATCTGACTTCCGGTCACATGATAAACTAAACAATTTTATTCTTAATTGGTGATTTATATATTTTGATGTAATAATGTGACTACTACTCACGGAAAATGAGCCTAATAGAGACCGTTCTACTATTTTAGTTAAAAATGTGCTCTATAGAACTAATTAATCTTTTTACTTTCAATTTCATTGCTATTTACTTTGGCCGTTATCTTATCCGATCTTATTTGGTTTTTATTTCTTCTGTCACTCTCTTTTGATATTGGTCAATTTGTAATCCTTACATTTAGAAAGGTTTTCTTTCTTTATCCTACAAAACCGTTCTTCACACATTTGTGTACTCCTATCCTGAACAGGACACCGAACGCATTTCAGTTTGAAATACGGTCCTCTGGAATGGAGACTTACTCTTCGTCCTGGACAGATTTGTATTTCTCTCTTGCTAATCCACCCCTCCCTACCACCCTCCTTCTCTATCGTCTACTTTCAAACCACATGTCCGTCGTCGAGCACAACTTCTCTAACACTCTTTCTCACCTACCTGTAGATGCAGACTATAGTCAAACCGATCAGGTGCCCAGTTTCCTGTGTTTCTAGGCCTTTGTTGAATGGACTTTTTTCCACAATCCATTCATCCAAGAACGTCGAACTTGAGAATCCTCAGTTCTTGTTGTTGATTCTTGTTTTTCATTCACAACTATTGAATAGGCCGGCACAGAATGAGTACAATTGCACTCATCTGTTTCGGTATACATTAAAATTAGCCTTTGTCACTCCCCTCTCTGGATGAAGGGACATCTCTAGTGATCGTAATTCGATCGATTGCGGGTTAGTTTACAATTCTTCCGGTAGTTATTGGTGTCTCGATGATGTGCTTCTCCATTTCAAACGAGCCCATTAGATCACAATGACTACTTCAACCAAATGTTTATTTATTCAAATTTGGACATGAGTGTATGTGTGTCAGACGTCTACCTGACTCGTTTTCCGGTTCGTTAAATTAATTTGTATTTAATTATCAGCGTTTCACTTTGGCCAGATTTCTCCGAGAACAATTCCGCTCCTCTTGCTTCAAGAAATTGACCACCTATCTTTATTCTTTGATCAGTTCATTCGTAAATCATCGTCTTCTACAGTTGCATTGCGTGGATGAACATTTGAATACATTTATATAAATTAATTGAGGAAAGGAGATTTGGGTTCAATTTCAAAGGCGAATTCGTCGTAAAATAAAAAGCTACGAAGCACTCACTACTGGACAGCTGTTTCGACCTAGTTCGGTCTCATCCATGCAGTGCGCGAATTCATCGACCCAAATGGAGATCGCAAACCCCGAAATCTCACAGACACAACGCAAGCATGGTCCGCATTCGGCTACCCCCGGGGTAACTGATCAGACCACTTTTTCACTTTCTATTTACACGAGATAGCACAACCCATGTTTGCGAGTTTGTTGCGAGCCACAGACTCCGCTCTCCCCAGCACTATCCTCCGGATTGTGATTCGGTTGGAAACACTCAAAACCTGACTACTTATTTCAATTGAGTAATGGAGGATTTGGTTCAAATTCAAAGGTGAATTCGTCGTGTATAGAGAGCAAATGAAGCATGAAGTGAAAAGCTATACACATATACGCATATATTACGTTTTAGAATATGCTGTACTTACCAATTGCCTAACACACAACAACACTCTGGATCGTGTCCACATACGAAACACTCACGGTACACACACATACACACTCATTCGATCCCGAATTTCGTCCAGTGATACATGTATGATGCATGCATACACACGCGAATGTACGCACACACATACACACGCACACACACACACGGGGGCATCCGTTTAACAGGACAAAAATTTTTACATGAAAAATGAGGCTACACTCCCTCAGATTGTTGATGCCAGTGCCACATTTTCTGCGAAAGTTCACTCAGTTTTTTCTCTTCTTCCGTACTGGTCCCGTTTATAACTAGATTATCGTTTGCTATTGGTTGACTGGACTGGACTGGATTGGATTGGATTTTGTTCACCGATTTTTCTCACTCACTCATTCACTCACTCCTGATCCGCATCCAAATTTGTTCGCCCACAAAACCGAAATTGTTTCGAGCACCGGTGTTCTCGATGAGAATGTATTCCACGAACAGGAAATCTGGAAAGCAGTTTTTTTCTTTACTTATACGACTTTCTGTAGATTGCCTTGTATTTGGCTGTGACACGTTGCATTAAAATTTGATTATCTTCTTCGGAATTAACATTTGCTTTATCTATAGTTGATTGGAAACTGTCAGGTTAGACCGGGTTCTCTGACCGCCACCCGGAATTGTGGGTACAGTTTGCATATACTGTTCGAACCCCGGACGATCCGGAATTGCCGAATAAAATCCACAGAAAAACTTGGTTGTTTGGATATAACGTGTGACAAATAGTCCACAGAAAATACGTATTAGATGGATCGATGCATTTCTGACCGGCTTGGTGTGTGATAAAGGACCAGTTAGCCCAGGCGATACTAGAACACTTCATCCGAATGGTTAACTGACATTCCGGCCGGGAGGAGAGGGAGCTTGTTCATCCGTAGACAAACATTTAAAACATCATGTACCTGACTGGTGAAATCAGGAAGTTGGTAAATGAAAACGTCGTAAAGATGTAGTTCAGTGTGTGTGTGTGTGTGTGTGCGTGTGTGGGGAGAGGATGTTTTTGATTCGAGTCCCGCAAGAGACACACAAATGGTCCGTATGAATGACGCTGAGGTTGGACAATAACAAATCCGCGTTTTTTGTTGACAATCAAATAAACAGTTCCATCGCGTAGGAGAAACAAACCAAATTTTTCAGGAGCAAAACATAAAACCAAGGACCCGTATGTACTCCCTATGGACCGTTTTTTATTATTTTTTTTACACATTTTCGTGTGATGAATAGCAGACGGGGTAAACCCCATACTCACGAGGACCCGCTGTTCAGCGATGGAAACCGGCAACCTAAGCCGCGGGACTTCGAGTAGCGAACCACATAAGTCCCCCAAAAGTTAGGTGTGGTATTGAACCGGACGACAGCACAGCTGCCTACCACCCAAGTTGGGTGGCGGTGACGGTGGTGAGGTTCGAACCTCGAACCACGGGGTACAAAGCAAGCCTGTGATAGTGACTAAACCCCTGTGCTATCACTGCCAGTCAATGATGCTCTCCTCATGGATGAATACGCCACGTTTTGGCCCGGGAATCAAAGCTAATATAATAAGTTTTTTTACCAACGTATTGCCTGACAGGAGAATTCGAAAAGTACAAATGGGTAAGAGAGGAACAAGATACATTATTTAACGGATTCATGGTTTAAATTGTATTGATTAGCCCCATTGCGTTGGTATTCACTGATTAGGGTGCATTCAATCGGTCAACTTTACCCGGGATGTTTGAAGAACAAACAGAAACGGGGTTTTGTCATGTTTGGACAATTGATGCACTAGCATGTCATTATCTCTATATTGTACAGTTTACTGAAAAACCTGCCTCCTGTTCCATGACAACAAAACAATAATAGCAATTACAATATTCATCTTACTAATAAAACAATGAATTAAAATAAATGGCTTGTCTATAATTGAGAAAAAGAAGCGCACTTCTTCGTTCATTATTCACGAATCGGTCATGAAACGAACAACTCATTGGTAATCCCACAACTAATGAAATGCTATGTGCGTTTACAATAGGGCTGTTGAACTATCTATCGCTCGTCTATACAGTTGGCGGATTTATTTTGGCAATCTATCAGTCCATTATTGATAATTACTGATCTATTGTGAAAGTTACAATCTGGACACTGAACTCAGTATCCGAACAGTGTCCTAATCAGCCGGCTTTATATCATACTTCACAAATATCTGCACATACGTCTCGGTTGCTCTGTGTACAGGGGCAATCAAGGAAATACAAGCAAAATCTTTCCGGTAACGCACCGCAATCACTCTTCTCAGACCGTCCACTTCAGTTGGATATGATAGTTTTGGATGGTTGGCTGTTCTTGTTATCAATAAATTATTTTTTGTGACAGCTCATTGAACAATTAAAGGGAGTAGGTAGAAAAATGCTCCCATGTGCCACTCAGTGTCATTCAGTGATTCAAAGTCAAAACAGATGGGGAACAGCAATCGATCCATCGTGTAGCCGGAAACCGGGAAGGAGGGGATGTTATTAGAAGAAACCTAGAAAGTATAGGACCAACGCATGAGCTACACATTGGTGTTGTTGGTTCGATTCCGGATTGATGAGACATTCAGGAAGCGGCCCGATAGTTATTTATCCATTTTGTGTGATTTTAGTTTCATCCCAATAACCTTCAAATTGAAATCAAGTACAAAAGCAGTCATCTCTATCAGATCACTGGTGGTAGACCACTATAAAACGTCTTTGTACACAATCATTGGTGAATCCGTCTACGATGCCTAACTTTGTTTAGATGGTGGTACAATTTCAGTTGAGTTGAGTTGTGTCTGTTGCCGTTCCTTTCGGATTATTTCTATGATTTTATTGGGCTGTAGCATTTTTTCATATCGATTAAATCTTGACTGAACAAACATTTTACCAGGCAACAAAGCTGCTTGGAACCAGTTAAATAATAAACGAAACTCGCTTTTGGTTCGTCCACGCTGTGGAACATGATCCAGTTCGAGTCAAATGTCTTTCTTTTTTCCGACCAAGTTTGATCAAATACCGAAGAGTAAACTTGTCTCTTACAAAGTTGATGAGAGGGCGCACGTGTGAGAGAGGAAAAATCATTTCCATCTGTTTGCCGAATTTCCCGATTTGTTTTCCACATTTTTTCATCGTCAGCTAAGGGAACGCATTCCGCAATGGTGGATATATAGTGTTCTGTCAAAGATCCCCCTCCCCATGTTTATAGTGATCACTCGTTCCAACGGTTCTCAATTTCCCTTCTGGCGGTGCAAAGGGGACGAGCCGGTTATTCTATCTGGATATGAGATTGTAGACCCGGTGTTTGATCACTACATGACAACAGGTGTGTTGCGTCACTTGATCCATAATTCGCATTGACATGTACTCGTAATTTATATAGTGTTCGCACAAATTTCTTCTGAGCGCACAACGAACACGGGGTGCGGGATTGTGATTACGAATAATTACGATGTCAGCCGTGGCTAAGATACGATGCTCTTGATTGCCTACATTGAACCTTGTACATCAGTCGGAACACACTTGCCACATCCGCTGATTGATTTGACTTAACGAGATGCGAGAACACAAGATGAAAGATGTCTCCTAGTTTGACTGCGTGTGCAAATTTTGAGTCGTACTGGTTCCAGTATGCTTATCAACCACTTCGCAGCTGCGTGAAATGGGAGTGGCACATATCTAGGATGGACCAAAATGTCGAAGGGAAACAGATGATGTCATTTGACGTTACATCTTTGTTCACAAATGTGCCAATAAGGGAAACTAAGAATCACATATGTGAACTTATTCAGGGGAACAATATCGATGTGGGAATTCCATTGGATGAGCTGAAACAATTCTTATTCGTATATACGCATAATGTACAGTTTTAATTCAATAATGACTTATATCGCCAGAAAGATGGGGTTGCAATGGGGTTGGTCACTTTTAGGAACACTATTCGCCAACACGTTTAGGGCCAAATTTGAGAACGATCCCCTAGAAACTCATATCAGACAATGTACCCTGCACAGACAATCCGTTTATGATGCATTATGCATAACACAGATCCAAATGTGGACACCAATCGGTTGATTAAAGAATTCAATAATGTCCATCCGAAAGTGAATTCTACTCTGGAGCAAGATGAGGACAATTGTCTAGCGTTTCTAGATCTACTCATCAAACATCACAACGATAGCTTCCCCCAGTTATCGATGCATAGGAAAGCAACGTGGAATGGCCAGTATATCCTGTTCCATAGTTTTGTTCCTCTTCAGATGTAGAGCAATCTAATTCACTCTTGGGTTCAAAGAGTGAAGAAAAATTTAAGCATGACGGACACCATGGACAGTGAACTTCAGTTCTTACGTAATGCGTTTGCCTAGAATGGCTATCCCGAACGATTGATTTATCGATAGGCTGATGCTAGAACACGAGGAAAGACCAAAGGAAATAGGAACAGCGAAGAAGTCTGTGGGGTCCTGTGTTCGCTGAGCTTGGCGTTTAGATCGCAAACGTTTCATCACCAGCTGAGGTGACATCGTCAGTGCGTTGGTAATGATCCCTGTACCTGTCTTTATTTATAGTATTCCTACCCTAGGTTTGACCTTGAGAATTGTTCTCGTTGTTGATCTTGAAGACGGTACTAAATTTGGTAACTTGACCTTTGGTGTTTGCTATAGAGATGAACTTCGCGCACCAAGGTTACTAGATTTAGTAAGTTGACCTCTGACTATGACCTTGATTTGCCGACCTGTCCGACAGGTCGACACCCATTTTCAAATCTACTGAAAGCGAAGAAGTCCATCTATGTGCACCCACCGTTCAAGGGAGATATGGAGGCCGAAGTTTTTCAAAGACATCCAACAAATACAATAAGCAGAACATTTTAGGCGGCACAATTCAAAACTGCGTTCACATCTAAACCGATTATGTTTCCGACTGAAAGACAGAATGCCAGATTCTGCAGCCTCATTCTGTGTATATACATTCACCTGTTCCTGTGGAACTGGATGCATTGGCCGCCTGACCAAGCACTTATCCGATCGCGTTCGGCTTGGCTGAGGACTGGAACAATGAAGACAATTACAAGCGCGGTGTGTTCGCATCTTAATGAGTCAAATCACTCGGTGGATGTGGCCAGCGCGTTCGGACCAATTTCCAGGGTTCGATGTAGGCAATCAAGAGCAGTGAAGCATCATATCTGAGAGCCACGTTCGAAGCCTTAAGTAGTCGTATTCGAAATGGAAATAGTTCGAGATGCACCTCCACTGAGTTTGTTGAAGAAAGTTCAAGCATTCCACACCAGAATATCTTTCCTCTTTCCTCACTCAACCCCCCCCACTGATTCTTGACAAAGGGTTTAAATATCCTTCATAACATACAAAGCTTTATCCGCTTAAGCTCAGTTTGTTGTTCAAATCAGTTCGATTGATCATAAATCATCATAATTGTGATAACCGGTTTAAGCATGTGTGGACCACTCTTAAATCATGCTTATCAGTTGCTACAAGTGACCAATCACATTTTTGTTTAAATGGAGAAATCTCCCGTTCTTGTGATCCACTATATAAATCTAAATATACATACATATATTCGATAGATTAGCATCGATATGCAGGATTGGAATTTCGGGCCAGTCAACGTGTGTGTGTGTGTGTGTGTGTGTGTGATTGATCGTTTACGTCCTGATCGGTTTGACCATGTATGGGGCTATGGGTGGGAGGTAGTGGATAGCCGGTTCGACAGAAATGCGATTCTATTTTTGTCTGATAATTATTTTCGAGACACTGCTAATAAGGTTGAAAATAGATTATTTTTTAGTATCATTTTATCAAGTTCATTATACACTCCCACCCACTGTATTAATTTTGTGCAAAGATGGGTACAATACTATACAGTGCTCCTATACCTGCTAGTTCAACCAAAAGAACTACGTTTTGCTTTGTTTCTCTCTCTCTCTCTCTCTCTCTGTCCCTCTCCGGACGGGCACAAATGAAATTTCAACAACCGAAGTTGATGGGCTTTTTCAGTTTGTGTGAGATTTCTGGCGTCACTACTGAATAAAAAAAATGGATTGTACATAAACGATTGAATTAGTTCTGGAATGATGTTATTTACGGAGAATTGATATCGACTATAGTTGTTCAAATGCTAGTGTTTATGCTGTATTCCATTGAGCTGGTGAAACAACCGGATAGGCAACGTCAAGATAACTTCAAAGGTGAGCAAGGTCAATGGTTCGCAACAAACTCGCAAACATGGGTTGTGCTATCTCGTGTAAATAGAAAGTGAAAAAAGTGGTCTGATCAGTTACCCCGGGGGTAGCCGAATGCGGACCATGCTTGCGTTGTGTCTGTGAGATTTCGGGGTTTGCGATCTCCATTTGGGTCGATGAATTCGCGCACTGCATGGATGAGACCGAACTAGGTCGAAACAGCTGTCCAGTAGTGAGTGCTTCTTAGCTTTTCCGTTCACGCTTCATTGAACGCAGTCCTCCAGTGCTCACTTTAAACTTCAGGATCAGCCAAAGAACATCATACTATCACCACCACGAGCTCACGTGGGGGCTTGGTCGTGAGTTGTGCTACAGGCAAGGTTTCCCGTGTTAGGCAGATAGTTTTGCGAAGACGTAGTTTGGTCAAAATTATAAACTGACATGAAGCCCCGGGGGGACCAAAAGACCCGGTCATACAGGTACGTCGTGTCTAATCAAATCACCGGTGAGTGATAAAATTATATGTATATATATATATACATTTATGTCTGATCCATTATAGCAACTCTATTGAATTACCAAATGAAATTCTTTCACAACCTGCTGAGAAATTGCATTAGATATGGTTGCATTAAAATTATAATCTACAGGTCTAATCGAAACTGAAGCAACGGGTCCCTGTGAAACACTTGTGGGTTCGTATAGGCAATAACATTTATACTGGAGTAAATTAGTTTTAAAATAATAATAAATAAGCCTTGATGAGCTTTTATAGCCGGGATTTTTCTGATTAGCTTATACTGAGCAGATGGAATGGTTCAGAATGCAGTAGATACTCTCATTTCGTCAGTAATGGTTGATGATGAATTAAGAGCTAACTAACGAGAATAAAACAATTTTTATTTACAACAAATTAACATTGATAATAATTGAAATATAAAGTTTGTGTACACATATCCGATTGGTCTGTCTTCGTTCTTTAGAACTTTTTCGAGTCTCTTCGACATCGAATCCACCAACTTTGTTATGAAGTCATTTTCTATTTTGCTCTCCATCACTTATCGTACTTTTGCCTCCAATGTCCAATGTGTTCGTAGCACATTGACTTCTCTCTCTTCAAAACAGAAAACAGATTTTCAATCACGTTGAGATCCGGGCTATTAGGGGGAAGTTGGGTGAACTGGACCTTAAAGTATGCATCTTTTCTGAATTCTAACAGCAAGGGTTTATAGAAATAATAATGGGATAATTCTTTCAGAATCTAATGTATTTTCATACTTAATCGAGTTAACGATTTTCATATTGAGATTATTTTATGTTGTCATCCAAGGTCAGGCTGGTTTAATTGACAATATTGCAGCTTAGGAAATGTGTGGATCGACGTGGATCTACACTCCAGAGCTTACTTCATAAACAGGAATTAGTGGAATAATATCCTCATCGACATGAGTTCGGAATCTTATACAGAGTATTAAAATGACTTTCACAGATAAATTCCATTTGAGGGTGCGATAATTTTGTCAGCCTTGAAATCGCAAACATTTCCATCACAGTCACCTCGTGGAGAGTGAACGATCTCCCGAGGAGTGAAACCCACACCAATGAGCACCAAGAGTGCCTAGTGTCTGTGAACAATCGAATGGGTTAATCCAAGCTTGATACTCTAAAAATTCTGAAATGCCTTTATTCAAATCTTGTTGATTGATTTTGATAAAAGGTTATGTTTGACTGAAAACGTGATGGGTCTGAAATCCAGTTGGTGTGTCAACAACAACAACAACAACAACAACAACAACAACAACATGAGCTACCACGTTTATTGCTTGTTCTAACAGATTAGGTGTCTCCCAGTTTGACACGCTTACGACATACCACTGAAACCATTCCAAATGTAGTCTGCTCCAGTTAGATCCGGTAGCTCAGAAACGGTCTTAACTAGCACCTGCAAGTATTTGCTTTTTACATATCAATCAGAATTCCAGAAAATCAAGGGATGTCAGAATTATCATATCTATTTTCTGATACTAGTGAGGCAAAAATGTATATAAGCTACTAAACAAGCAAGGTAACTAAGTTGAACAAACAAAATCAGACGAATTCTTC